>JAACNH010000064.1:109905-153601 GCA_019447015.1 Hymenochirus boettgeri
TGTCCCTTTAATCGTGGGATCACTAGGAGAAGACTTATTGTTATTTAATGTCTGTGTCCCTTTAATCGTGGGATCACTAGGAGATAGACTTATTGTTATTTTATGTCAGTGTCCCTTTAATCGTGGGATCACTAGGAGAAGACTTATTGTTATTTTATGTCAGTGTCCCTTTAATCGTGGGATCACTAGGAGATAGATTAAGATGCACATTCCAGGGTCCCAAACCGTATCATAGTATCTGTACACATCATCCATTATAAATATATATATTATTAGTTATATAATGATATAAAACTATAAAGACAAGACATGATCATGCACAGCAAAGGGTCTCATACAGTACCATAAGCAAATAATGAATGAGACTTCTGGGTAATTTCCATTTTACTCAGAAGTCTCTATTACTTGCATATGTGAGAAGGGAGCTCAATAGCCAGAAACTCTCCCTGTCCTATTACATTCCTTATTACACTATCACGGTATCTGTACAAACAAGTGTTGTAGTTACATATTTAGAATAATTTAAATCCAATATGTAAGGTCCGAACTGGTTACAATCCCTCCTAACTAGTCTACACTCAATGGAAGCTTTAATGCTAGTTAATTTGTCTCCTAATCCCCTGCATGTAATCTCCTAATAAGGTACCTGGTCACCTAACTAGTTCTCCTGCATGTAATCTCCTAATAAGATACCTGGTCACCTAACTAGTTCCCCTGCATGTAATCTCCTAATAAGGTACCTGGTCACCTAACTAGTTCCCCCCTGCATGTAATCTCCTAATAAGATACCTGGTCACCTAACTAGTTCCCCCTACATGTAATCTCCTAAATAAGTACCTGGTACCTAACTAGTTCCCCTGACATGTAATCTCTAATAAGTACCTGGTCACCTAACTAGTTCCCCCTGACTGTAATCTCCTAATAAGGGACTGGCACCTAACTAGTTCCCCTGCAGGAATCTCCTAATAAGGTACCTGGTCACCAACTAGTTCCCCCTGCATGTAATCTCCTAATAAGATAACTGGGCACCTAACTAGTTCCCCCTGCATGTAATCTCCTAATAAGGATACCTGGTCACCAACTACGTTCCCCCTGCATGTAAATTCCTAATAAGATACCTGGTCACCTAAATCGTTCCCACTGCATGTATCTCCTAATAAGGTAACTGGTACCTAATGTCCCTGCATGTAATCTCCTAATAAGATACCTGGTCACCTAACTAGTTCCCCTGCATGTAATTCCTAATAAGGATACCTGCGTCACCTAACTAGTTCCCCCTACTGTAATCTCCTAATAAGATACCTGTCACCTAACTAGTTCCCCCTGCAGTAATGCTCTAATAAGATAACTGGTCACCTAACTAGTTCCCCTGATGTAATCTCCTAATAGATACTGGTCACCTAACTAGTTTCCCATGAGTAATCTCCTAATAAGTACCTGGTCACCTAACTAGTTCCCCTCATGTAATCTCCTAATAAGGTACCTGGTCACCTAACTAGTTCCCCTACATGTAATCTCCTAATAGATACCTGCGTACCTAACTAGTCCCCTGCATGTAATCTCCTATAAGTACCTGGTCACCTAACTAGTTCCCCTGCATGTATCTCCTAATAAGATACTGGTCACCTAACTAGTTCCCCTGCATTGTATCATCCTAATAAGGATATGGCACTAACTAGTGCCCCTGCATGTAATCTCCTAATAAGGTACCTGGTCACCTAACTAGTTCCCCTGATGTAATATCCTAAAGGTACTGGTCACCTAACTATCCCCCTGCATGTATATCTCCTAATAATGTACCTGTGGCACACTAACTAGTTCCCCTGCATGTAATCTCCTAATAAGGTTACCATGGTCACCTAACTAGTTCCCCTGCAGTAATCTCCTAATAAGATGCTGGTCACCTAACTAGTTCCCCCTGCATGTAATCGCCTAATAAGGTACTGGTCACCTAATAGTTCCCCTGCATGTAATCTCCTAATAAGGTACCTGGTCACCTAACATAGTCCCCCTGCATGTAATCTCCTAATAAGGTACCTGATCACCTAACTAGTTCCCCCTGCATGTAATCTCCTAATAAGGTACTGGTCACCTAACTAGTTCCCCCTTGCATGAATCTCATAGAAGGTACCTGGTCACCTAAATAGTTCCCCTGCATGTTAATCTCCTAATAAGAACTGGTCACCTAACTAGTTCCCCCTACATGTAATCTCTAATAAGATACCTGGTCCACTAACATCCCCTACAGTAATCCTATAGATAGATCACCTAACTAGTTCCCCCTGCATGTAATCTCCTAAAAGGTACCGGTCACCTAACTAGTTCCCCTGCATGTAATCTCCTAATAAGGTACCTGGTACCACTTCCCCTGCAGTTAATTCCTTAAGATGACCTGGTCACCTAACAGTTCCCCCTACATGTAATCTCCTAATAGGATAAACGTTGGTCACCTAACTAGTTCCCTGCATGTAATTCCCATAACGGATACCTGGTCACCTCAACTAGTCCCCCTACATTGTAATCCTAATAAGGTACCTGGTCACCTAACTAGTTCCCGCATGTAATCTCCTAATAAGGTACCTGGTCACCTAACTAGTTCCCCTGCAGTAATCTCTAATAAGATACATGGTCACCTAGCTAGTTCCCCCTACAGTAATCTCCATAAGGATACCTGGTCACACAACTAGTATCCCCTACATGTAACCTCTAATAAGATACCTGGACACCTAACTAGTTCCCCCTGCATGTAATCTCCTAATAAGGATTACCTGGTCACCTAACTAGTTCCCCTGCATGTAATCTCCTAAGATACCTGGTCACCTAACTAGTTCCCTGCATGTAACTCCTAATAAGAACCTGGTCACCAACTAGTTCCCCCCATGTAATTCCTAATATACCTGGTACACCTAACTAGTTCCCCCTGCAGTAATCTCTCAATAAGGTACTGGTCACCTAACTAGTTCCCCGCATGTAATCTCCTAATAAGATACCTGGTCACCAACTAGTTCCCGCATGTATCTCCTATAAGATTCCTGGTCACCTAACTAGTTCCCCCTGCATGGTAATTCCTAATAAGATATGACCACCTAACTAGTTCCCCCTGCATGTAATCTCCTATAAGAATCTGGTCACCTAACTAGTGCCCTGCATGTAATCTCCTAATAAGATACCTGGTCACCTAACTAGTTCACCCTTGCCATGTAATCTTCCTAATAAGATACCTCGTCACCTAACTAGTTCCCCCTGCATGTAATCTCCTAATAAGATTACCTGGTGTCACCTAACTAGTTCCCCCTGCCAATGTAATCTCCTAATAAGATACCTAGGTCACTAACTAGTCCCCTGCATGTAATCTTCCTAATTAAGGTACCTGGTCACACTAAACTAGTTCCCTGCATGTAATCTCCTAATAAGATAACCTGGTCACCTAACTAGTTCCCTGCATGTAATTCCTAGAAGGTACTGGTCACCTAACTAGTCCCCCTGCATGTAATCTCTAATAAGGTACCTGGTCACCTAACTAGTTTCCCTGCATGTAATCTCCTAATAAGGTACCTGGTCACCTAACTAGTTCCCAGGCAGTAATCTCCTAATAGATACCTGGTCACCTAACTAGTCCACCTGCATGTATATCCTAATAGGATACCGGTCACTAACTAGTTCCCCTGCATGTAATCTCCTAATAACGGTACCTGGTCACCTAACTAGTTCTCCCTGCATGTAATTCTAATAAGATACCTTGTCACCTAACTAGTTCCCCTGCATGTATATCTAATAAGATACCTGGTCACCTACTAGTCCCCCTGCATGTAATCTCCTATAAGATACCTGGTCACCTAACTAGTTCCCCTGCATGTAATCTCCTAATAAGATACCTGGTCACCTAACTAGTCCCCCTGCATGTAGCTCCTAATAAGACACTGGTCACCTAAATAGTTCCCCTGCATGTAATCTCCTAATAAGATACCTGGTCACTAACTAGTTCCCCCTGCATGTAATCTCCTAATAAGATACCTGGTCACCTAACTAGTTCCCTGCATGTAATCTCCTAATAAGGTACCTGGTCACCTAACTAGTTCCCTGCATGTAATCTCCTAATAAGGTACTGGTCACCTAACTAGTTCCCCTGCATGTAATCTCCTAATAAGGTACCTGGGTCACCTAACTAGTTCCCCCTGCATGTAATCTCTAATAAGGTACTGGTACCTAACTAGTTCCCTGCATGTAATCTCTAATAAGATACCTGGTCACCACTAGTTCCCCTGCAGTAATCTCTAAAAGATACCTGGTCACCTAACTAGTTCCCTGCATTGTAATCTTCCTAATAAGGTACCTGATCACCTAACTAGTCCCCCCTGCATGTAATCTCCTAATAAGGTACCTGGTCACCTAACTAGTCCCCCTGCATGTAATCTCCTAATAAGAACCTGGTCACCTAACTAGTTCCCCCTACATGTAATCTCCTAATAAGATACCTGATCACCTAACTAGTACCCCTGCATGTAATCTCCAATAAGGTACCTGGTCACCTAAATAGTTCCCCTGCATGAATCTCCTAATAAGGTAATGTCACCAACTAGTTCCCCCTGCATGTAATCTCCTAATAAGGTACCTGGTCACCTAACTAGTTCCCCCTGCATGTAATCTCCTAATAAGATACCTGGTCACCAACTAGTTCCACCTGCATGTAATCTCCTAATAAGATACCTGGTCACCTAACTAGTTCCCCTGCATGTAATCTCCTAATAAGGTACCTGGTCACCTAACTAGTTTCCCGCAGTAATCTCCTAAAAGATAATGGTCACCTAACTAGTTCCCCCACATGTAATCTCCTAATAAGATACCTGGTCACCTAACTAGTTCCCCTGCATGTAATCTCCTAATAAGATACCTGGTCACCTAACTAGTTCCCCCTGCATGTAATCTCCTAATAAGATACCTGGTCACATAACTAGTTCCCCCTGCAGTAATCTAATAAGATACCTGGTACACTAACTAGTCCCCCTGCATGTAATCTCCTAATAAGATACCTGGTCACCTAACTAGTTCCCCCTGCATGTAATCTCCTAATAGGATACCTGGTCACCTAACTAGTTCCCCTGCATGTAATCTCCTAATAAGGTACCTGGTCACCTAACTAGTTCCCCCTGCATGTAATCTCCTAATAAGGTACCTGGTCACCTAACTAGTTCCCCTGCATGTAATCTCCTAATAAGATACCTGGTCACCTAACTAGTTCCCCTGCATGTAATCTCCTAATAAGATACCTGGTCACCTAACTAGTTCCCCTGCATGTAATCTCCTAATAAGGTACCTGGTCACCTAACTAGTTCCCCCTGCATGTAATCTCCTAATAAGATACTGGTACCTAACTAGTTCCCCTGCATGTAATCTCCTAATAAGATACCGGTCACCTAACTAGTTCCCCTGCATGTAATCTCCTAAAAGGTACCGGGGCACCTAACTAGTTCCCCCTGCATGTAAACTCTAATAAGATACCTGGTCACCTAACTAGTTCCCCTGCATGTAATCTCCTAATAAGATACCTGGTCACCTAACTAGTTCCCCTCATGAATATCCTAATAAGTACCTGGTCACCTACTAGTTCCCCTGCATGTAATCTCCTAATAAGATACCTGGTCACCTAACTAGTTCCCCCTGATGTAATCTATAATAAATACCTGGTACCTAACTAGTCCCCTACATGTAATCTCCTAATAAGATACCTGGTCACCTAACTAGTTCCCCTGCATGTAATCTCCTAATAAGATACCTGGTCACCTAACTAGTTCCCCTGCATGTAATCTCCTAATAAGATACCTGGTCACCTAACTAGTTCCCTGCATGTAATCTCCTAATAAGATACCTGGTCACCTAACTAGTCCCCTGCATGTAATCTCCTAATAAGACCTGTCAACTAAATAGTTCCCCTGCATGTAATCTCCTAATAAGATACCTGATCACCTAACTAGTTCCCCTGCATGTAATCTCCTAATAAGATACCTGGTCACCTAACTAGTTCCCCTGCATGTAATCTCTTAATAAGGTACCTGGTCAACCTAACTAGTTCCCCTGCATGTAATCTCCTAATAAGATACCTGGTCACCTAACTAGTCCCCCTGCATGTAATCTCTAATAAGGATAACCTGGTCACCTAACTAGTTCCCCTGCATGTAATCTCCTAATAAGATACCTGATCACCTAACTAGTTCCCCTGCATGTAATATCCTAAGATACCTGGTCACCTAACTAGTTCCCCTGCATGTAATCTCCTAATAAGATACCTGGTCACCTAATAGTTCCCTGCATGTAATCTCCTAATAAGATACCTGATCACCTAACTAGTTCCCCCTACATGTAATCTCCTAATAAGATACCTGGTCACCTAACTAGTTCCCCTGCATGTAATCTCCTAATAAGGTACCTGGTCACCTAACTAGTTCCCCTACATGTAATCTCCTAATAAGGTACCTGGTCACCTAAATAGTTCCCCTGCAGTAATCTCCTAAAGATACCTGATCACCTAAAAGTCCCCCTGTGATGTAATCTCCTAATTAAGTACTAGGTCACCTAACTAGTTCCCCTGCATGTGTAATCTCTAATAAGGATACTGGTCACCTAACTAGTTCCCCTGCATGTAATCTCCTAATAAGATACCTGCGGCACCTAACCTAGTTCCCCCGCATGTAATCTCCTAATAAGATACCTGGTCACCTAACTAGTTCCCCCTGCATGTAATCTCCTAATAGATACCTGGTCAACCTAACTAGTTCCCCCAGCATGTAATCTCCTAATAGATACCTGGTCACCTAACTAGTTCCCCCTGCATGTAATCTCCTAATAAGATACCTGGTCACACTAACTAGTCCCCCTGATGAATCTCCTAATAAGATACCTGATCACCTGAATGTGTCCCGCGCTGTAATCTCCTAATAGGTACCTGGTCACCTAACTAGTTCCCCTGCATGTAATCTCCTACATAAGATACCTGGTCACCTAACTAGTTCCCCCTGCATGTAATCTCCTAATAAGATACCTGGTCACCTAACTAGTTCCCCCTGCATGTAATCTCCTAATAAGATACCTGGTCACCTAACTAGTTCCCCCTGCATAGTATAGGTGCTTACTAGTAACCTTAGCTTCTAACGAGTCCCAACTGTACGGAATTCAGATACTTAGTGATAATGTATTTGGACCAGGAATGTGCACAGGACATTGGTAGCACTTGTGTAACGTTTACTTTTAATTTTGGTCCCTCAGCTTCTTTAAGGTTAGTTGGTCTGAGCCCCCTTGGGGTTAGGGAATTTGGAAGGAGGATTCCATGAGGTCCCAATGAAGGCGTTTGACTGACTGACCCATAGTCAGTAGGTTTTAGAGGTTTCAGGAACATGAGACTAGAAGATCTCGGAATCAAAACAGGAACTGGTTTAAGGTTCCACCAATCAACTGATGGGGTCTGACATTTAGGGGCCTGATTAGAACATGACCTGGGCCAATTCCTCTCAAACCCACTTGTTTTGGTTCCTTGAATGAATCGCCCTCTTTGCGGCAGTGAGGGGGTTAATTTTTCAGTTTTGTGGCCCCTTCTTTGAAGTTGCATGGAACGGACGGACAACTGATGGAGACTTACATCTGTAGAACACAAATAAGCTTTGATGCTTAGAACTGTTAGGCCCAGAGGAACTAGAATTCTGTCTTTCTGGTTGGGTAAGATTCCTTAGATAGCAGCAAAAGCCCTTCCAGATCAGAAGATTATAATTCTCTTAGCCACCCTTCCCCCATTAACCATACACTCTTAATGATATATCTCTCATGCATGGGTGCTCCCTATTGGAAACGGACACCATTTCAACCCTCCGTTCAGGCAATTACATACGCACTGTGTTAATGCGCAGGGGCTGCACATTTTTGCCATTTGCGTGGCTCTGGCCAGGACTAAAGTACGAACAGAGTCTCCCTGGGAACTTTTCACGGAAAGTGTACAGCCACGACATATCTTCAGCATTGTAGAAGATGATGAGGCCTTTGTCGTAGTCCAGATAGACTCCTACCTTGTCCAGCTTGCTCTTGACATTTAAACGTGTCCAGGGTTCTGTGCAGGCACTATAGCGGTTTCCATCGTGCATTACTATGCAATAAAAGCCACGGCCTGGCTGAATCTGAATGCTGCCTTTTCGACTGACCGCGTCGTGGGCAAGACCGATCATCCACTGAGTTTTATCAGATACCACCACTTCCCAGTAATGGACTCCTCCGTCGAAGACCTGCGAGCCCAGTACAGACACCTCCACATCAAACCGTTTGGGGGAGTCCTGGAGGGGTTGGGGGTGCAAATTCCCATAAGCCACTATGGTGCAGTCATCAGACAAGATGAGGCGCTGGTGAGCAGTTACTGGATCCAGGGTTAACGATGCTGGCACTGAAACATTTGTGAGGGAGAAGAATATATAAATATATAAGCAAGTCCAAATAACTAGTTAAAGGGGAAGTGTGGTAAATAAAAGTACACATTTACCTTTTAAAAGGATCTAGGATCATTCTTCTAGCTGCAAACTGTGACCTGTGACATCATCAGTGTGACATCACTGCTCAGACCCCCAAGTCTCAGCTTTGAGCATGCTCACTTGTTTCCTACTGGGCATCGTCAATTGCATCATAAGCCCTGTCCCCCAAAATAATATTTAAAGCTTCTCACAAACCTGAACAGGGAAAGGTGCCCATTGGCAGAGGAAAAACGGAGATTGTTTGCAGGTCTGTAACCAGCTTTGGTTGTTTTGGGGGTGGGTGGTTTTTACACAGCTTATCATGTGCCTGTCACAGAGACTCAGAGAGACAAGGCAGACCAGGAAGTGTAAATTTACAAGCCTATACTCCTAGAGACATCATCCTGGGCTTGTTTGAAATGTATGAGAGACTTTAAATATATGGCACTGGTATGGAGACCACGGTTACCCTTTAATTAGCTTTCACTCTAAGTCACCTATGCAATGGGAGGAGTCAAGTCTACAGCTGTACATGTGGACACCTACATAGGGCACCAGGTCCCCCGTGAATAGAAATAAATGAATGAACAATCCCTTTACCTGGATGGATGTCCTGAAAGAGAGATTTCCATATAGTGAACTGAAGGGGCCCCATGTACTTGGACGTGGGGAAATCTTCGTAGGTAAGGTTCGTCTCGTGAACTTTCCCTTTCAACCTGGAATGATACAAATCCCAATGATTGGCAGATACAGGGACGGCCCACTAAAGGGAGCGGTTCTGCTATAAACCTATTGGGAGGGGCCAATCCACTACATGGGGAGGATGTGAAATATTACATCACGGGGTACCTTTCAGAAAGTGACGAGATGCCCCCCAAGAACGTGTGTTTGTCGGCCTCGGACAGGCGTTCCTGCAGGATCTGAACCCCCTCCTGCACCTTGCGCAGCTGCTGGCTGTACTGCTGGACCTTGTGTTCGATGTCAGTCAGTGTCCGGGCTGTGTCCGACTCCAGCTCCTCCACCATGGATTTTTGCCTTTCACGCAGGAGTCGGTGCAGGTGCTCGAAGGCCTCGCTAATGGTGGCGCGAAGGCTTTTGGCAGACGACTGGTAAAGAGAATTAGGGGACGAAACTGGGAGTAATAGTACCAACCAGTGACACAACTTAAAGGGGAAGTGAAACCTTAACGTTAACCCATCAGCTCCTGTCCCACCCACTGTATTACCTATCAGCTCCTGTCCCACCCACTGTATTACCCATCAGCTCCTGTCCCACCCACTGTATTACCATCAGCTCCTGTCCCACCCACTGTATTACCCATCAGCCCTGTCCCACCCACTGTATTACATCAGCCCTGTCCCACCCACTGTATTACCCATCAGCCCTGTCCCACCCACTGCATTACCCATCAGCCCCTGTCCACCCACTGCATTACCCATCAGCCCCTGTCCCACCCACTGCATTACCCTCAGCCACGTTCCCACCCACTGCATTACCCATCAGCCCGTCCCACCACTGCATTACCCATCAGCCCCTGTCCCACCCACTGCATTACCCACCAGCCCCTGTCCCACCCACTGCATTACCCACCAGCCCCTGTCCCACCACTGCATACCCACCAGCCCGGTCCCACCACGCATTACCCACCAGCCCCTGTCCACCCACGCATTACCCATCAGCCCCTGTCCCACCCACTGAACAACCATCAGCCCCTGTCCCACCCACTGCATTAACCATAGCCCCTGCCCCCACCCACTGCATTACCCATCAGCCCCTGCCCCACCACACTGCATACCCCATCTGCCCTGCCCCACCGACTGCATACCCATCAGCCCCTGTCCCACCCATGCTTAACCATCAGCCTTGCACCACCCACTGCATTACCAACAGCCCCTGCCCACCCACTGCATTACCCATCAGCCCCTGTCCCACCCACTGCATTACCCATCAGCCCGTCCAACCCACTGTATACCCCATCAGCCCCTGCCCCACCACTGTATTATCCATCAGCCCCTGTCCCACCCACTGTATTATCCATCAGCCCGTCCCACCCACTGCATTACCATCAGCCCCTGTCCCACCCACTTCATTTACCATCAGCCCCTGTCCCACCCACTGCATTACCCATCAGCCCTTGCCCCACCCCACGCATTTCCATCAGCCTTGCCCCTCCACTGCATTCCCATCAGCCCCTGTCCACCCACTGCATTACCCATCAGCCCCTGTCCACCCACTGCATTACCATCAGCCCCTGCTCCCACCCACTGCATTACCCATCAGCCCTGTCCCACCACTGCATTACCATCAGCACCGTCCACCCACTGCATTACCCATCAGCCCCTGTCCCACCCACTGCATTACCATCAGCCCTGTCCCACCCATCGCATTACCCATCAGCCCCTGTCCCACCCACTGTATTACCCATCAGCCCCTGTCCCACCCACTGCAAACCTCAGCGCCCTGTCCACACCACTGCATTACCCATCAGCCCCTGTCCCACCACTGATTACCATCAGCCCGCCCCACTGCATTACCATCAGCCACGTCCCACCCATGCATTACCCATCAGCCCCTGTCCCACCCACTGCATTACCACCAGCCCTGTCCCACCCACTGCATTACCCACCAGCCCCTGTCCCACCACTGCATTACCCACCAGCCCCTGTCCCACCCACTGCATTACCCACCAGACCCTGTCCCACCCACTGCATACCCATCAGCCCCTGTCCCCCCCCACTGCATTACCCATCAGCCCTGTCCCACCACTGCATTACCATCAGCCCCTGCCCCACCCACTGCATTACCCATCAGCCCCTGCCCCACCCACTGCATTACCCATCTGCCCCTGCCCCACACGACTGCATTCCCATCAGCCCCTGTCCACCCACTGCATTACCCATCAGCCCTTGCCCCACCCACTGCATTACCCATCAGCCCCTGTCCCACCAGCATCTACCCATCAGCCCCTGTCCCACCCACTGCATTACCCATCAGCCCGTCCAACCCACTGTATTACCCACAGCCCCTGCCCCACCACTGTATTATCCATCACGCCCTGTCCCACCCACTGTATATACCATCAGCCCGTCCCACCCACTGCATTACCCATCAGCCCCTGTCCCACCCACTTCATTACCCATCAGCCCCTGTCCCACCCACTGCATTACCCATCAGCCCTTGCCCCACCCACTGCATTTCCCATCAGCCCTTGCCCCATCCACTGCATTTCCCATCAGCCCCTGTCCCACCCACTGCATTACCCATCAGCCCCTGTCCCACCCACTGCATTTACCCATCAGCCCCTGTCCCACCCACTGATTACCATCAGCCCCTGTCCCACCCACTGCATTACCATCAGCCCCTGTCCCACCCCACTGCATTACCCATCAGCCCTTGCCCCACCCACTGCATTACCCATCACCGTCCCGCCCACCCACTGCATTACCCATCAGCCCCTGTCCCACCCACTGTATTACCCATCAGCCCCTGTCCCACCCACTGCATACCCATCAGCCCCTGTCCCACCCACTGTTATTACCCATCAGCCCCTGTCCCACCCACTGTATATCCATCAGCCCTGTCCCACCCACTGGTATTACCCATCAGCCCGTCCCACCACTGCATTACCCATCAGCACCTGTCTGACACACTGTATTACCCATCAGCCCTATCCTACCCTCTGTACTACCATCAGCCCCACAGCATTACCCATCAGCCCCTATCCCACTGCATTACCCATCAGACCCTGTCCCACCACTGTATTATCCATCAGCCCCTGTCCCACCCACTGCATTACCATCAGCATGTCCACACTGCATTAACCCATCAGCCCCTGTCTGACCCACTGTATTACCCATCAGCCCTTACCTACCCTCTGTACTACCCATCAGCCTCACTGCATTACCCATCAGCCCGTCCCACCCCCCTGCATTACCCATCAGCCCCTGTCCCACCACTGATATCCATCAGCCCCTGTCCACACCCACACTGTATTACCCATCAGCCCTTCCTCCCTCTGTACTACCCCTCAGCCCCACTGCATTACCCATCAGCCCTTATCCCACCCACTGCATAACCCATCAGCCCCTGTCCCGCCCACTGCATTACCCATCAGCCCGTCCCACCCACTGCATTACCCATCAGCCCCTGTCTGACCCACTGTATTACCCATCAGCCCTTATCCTACCCTCTGTACTACCCATCAGCCTCACTGCATTACCCATCAGCCCCCTCCCACCCACTGCATTACCCATCAGCCCCTGTCCCACCACTGTATTATCCATCAGCCCCTGTCCCACCCAACTGCATTACCCATCAGCCCGTCCCACCCCACTGCATTACCCATAGCCCCTGTCCCACCACTGCATTATCCCTCAGCCCCTGTCCCACCCAACTGCATTACCCATCAGCCCGTACCACCACACTGCATTAACCATCGCCCATCCCACCCACTGTATTACCCATCAGCCCTTATCCTACCCTCTGTACTACCCATCAGCCCCACTGCTTACCCATCAGCCCCTTGCCCACCCACTGCATTACCCATCAGCCCGTCCCACCCACGCATTACCCATCAGCCCCTGTCTGACCCACTGTAGTACCCATCAAGCCCTTATCCTACCCTCTGTATTACCCATCAGCCCCACTGTATTACCCATCAGCCCTGTCCCCAACTGTATTACCCATCAGCCCCTGTCCCACTCACTGCATTACATTAGCACCGTCCCACCCACTGTATTACCCATCAGCCCCTGCCCCACCCACTGCATACCCATCAGCCCGTCTGACACAATGTATTACCCATCAGCCCTTATCCTACCCTCTGTACTACCCATCAGCCCCACTGCATTACCCATCAGCCCCTGTCCGACCCACTGCATTACCCATCAGCCCTTGTCCTACACTGTATTACCCATCAGCCCTTGTCCTACACTGTATTACCCATCATTACTACCCATCAGCCTCTGTCTCCCAGAGGTGCCATTACAATACAATGGTGGCCATTCATGTAGAACTAAACAATGTTACTGTCGCTGTCTGGTGGGTTGACAACACCCTCGGAGAGCAAGCAGGAGACAGTAAGGGAGCAATGAGCAGCTTGGAGACTGGTAGAAATATAAAAGGACAGGAAGTGCCCCAGTAGCCGTGTTTCCTATTACTGAGCCCCCCTGATCTCTTGGCCAATCTTATCTACGTCCTTACCTTGGTCTCACACAGCTGGCGTTTCAGTAGCTGCAGGGCCTCCATGTGTCCTCTCTCGCTCTCCTGCAGGGCCTGTAGCTGTTCCTTCAGCTCCCGCTGGAAAAGGAAAAATCGTAACTGGATCAGAACCCAACACCTTCCTGTCCCATGGAACCCGTCACCCACTGGGAGAGCCCAGTCACCTTCAATCTCATGGCTCTACAGAGGGTTCAAGGTTCCATTTCCAATGGATTCTGGGTAAATTGTAGGATTCTGACTATTGGTATAAAGTGCCAATTAGAATTAGTACATAATATTAATATTAATGCTAGTGAATAGCTGGTGTTTGTCACCATCAAGCCACCTAAAGGGGAAGTTCAGTGCAAATACAGATACTTTTAAGGGGGGGGGGGGGAAGCAGCAATTTTCCCATCCCAATGACCTTAACCTGCCCATCCAGCATTGTGTCTGTGTATAGATAAATACTGATTCCTGTTTGCAGGAACCCTAGTAGAGACCGTTATGGTTTTGCCCTTGACCCAGCGCCTGGGTTGATTCAGTTGCTCAGTAGAGATTGAGCATGTGTGACCCATCCAACAGCCATCAGTAGAAATGACTGTTAGGAACATTACAAGGAAGTGGTGCATTCTGGGAAGAAGAAGGACCGTTACAGAACCCGAAATGTCAGCTCACTAATGTCAACAGCAGGGAATAGCAATATATAGGCAACCAGTTTATCTCCAGATGTTTGGAAACTACAACTCCCAGAATTCCTTAACTACAGCGTGCTTGTAGAGGAATGCTGGGAGTCGTAGTTTTCAAACATCTGGAGATCTACTGACTGCTTATCCCTGCTCTATATGATGTGGGGAATGAAAGGAAAACATCTCCGTGCCCATTCCTCTGAGACAATGAAGTGAGTTTGTTAATGGTTTATTACATTATTTAACCAATAGACCCCATAGAAGCCATGAACCTGTGTCCTGTACTGATAAACATGACAGGATAGTCTGGGTTCTTTATAGGACTCACATTGACCAATAGTGATCCCTCTAACACATTGACCAATAGTGATCCTAACACGACATGACCTCCACAATTGACAATAGTGATCCCTCTCTAACACATTGACCAATAGTGATCCCTCTCTAACACATTGACCGATAGTGATCCCTCTCTAACACATTGACCAATAGTGATCCCTCTCTAACACATTGACCGATAGTGATCCCTCTCTAACACATTGACCGATAGTGATCCCTCTCTAACACATAGACCAATAGTGATTCCTCTCATAACACATTGACCAATAGGGATCCCTCTCTAACACATGACCAATAGTGATCCCTCTTAACACATTAACCAATAGTGATCCCTCTCTAACACACTGACAATAGTGATCCCTCTAACACACTGACCAATAGTGATCCCTCTCTAACACACTGACCGATAGTGATCCCTCTTAAACATTGACCAATAGTGATCCTTTCTAACACATTGACCAATAGTGATCCCTTCTAACACTGACCAATAGTGATCCCTCTAACCATTGACCAATAGTGATCCCTCCTAAAACATTGACCAATAGTGATCCCTCTAACACATTGACCAATAGTGATCCCTCTCTAACACACTGACCGATAGTGATCCCTCTCTAACACATTGACCAATAGTGATCCCTCTCTAACACACTGACCAATAGTGATCCCTCTAACACATTAACCAATAGCAATCCCTCTCTAACACATTGACCAATAGTGATCCCTCTCTAACACACTGACCAATAGTGATCCCTCTCTAACACATAGACCAATAGTGATCCCTCTCTAACACATTAACCAATAGCGATCCCTCTCTAACACATTGACCAATAGTGATCCTCTCTACACACGACCAATAGTGATCCCTCTCTAACACATGACCAATAGTGATCCCTCTTAACACATTGACCGATAGTGATCCCTCTCTAACACACTGACCGATAGTGATCCCTCATAACACATTGACCAATAGTGATCCTCTCTAAACCATTACCAAAGTGATCCCTCTAACACACTGACCAATAGTGATCCCTCTCTAACACATTGACCAATAGTGATCCCTCTCTAACACACTGACCAATAGCGATCCCTCTCTAACACATTGACCAATAGCGATCCCTCTCTAACACATTGACCAATAGCGATCCCTCTCTAACACACTGACCAATAGCCATCCCTCTCTAACACATTGACCAATAGCGATCCCTCTCTAACACACTGACCAATAGTGATCCCTCTCTAACACATTGACCAATAGCGATCCCTCTCTAACACACTGACCAATAGCGATCCCTCTGTAACACATTGACCAATAGCGATCCCTCTCTAACACACTGACCAATAGTGATCCCTCTCTAACACATGACCAATAGTGATCCTCTCTAAACATGCCAATAGTGATCCCTCTCTAAACACATTGACCAATAGTGATCCCTCTCTAAACCATTGACCAATAGTGATCCCTCTCTAACACATGACAATGTGATCCCTCTCTAACACATTGACCAATAGTGATCCCTCTCTAACACATTGACCAATAGTGATCCCTCTCTAACACATAGACCGATAGTGATCCCTCTCTAACACATAGACCGATAGTGATCCCTCTCTAACCCATTGACCAATAGTGATCCCTCTCTAACACATTGACCAATAGTGATCCCTCTGTAACACATGACCGATAGTGATCCCTCTCTAAACACACTGGACCAATAGTGATCCCTCTCTAACACACTGACCAATAGTGATCCCTCTTCTAACACACTGACCATAGTGATCCCTCTCTAACACATTGACGATAGTGATCCTCTCAACACATGACCGAAGTGATCCCTCTCTAACACATGACCGATAGTGATCCCTCTCTAACACATTGACCGATAGTGATCCCTCTTAAACAGACGATGTGATCCCTCTGTAAGACAATTGATCGATAGTGATCCCTATCTAAGACATTGACCGATAGTGATTCCTCTCTAAGACATGACCATAGTGATCCATCTAAGAATTGACAATGTGATCCCTCTCTAACTATCGACCAACAGTGATCCCTCTCTAACTCATCGACCAATAGTGATCCCTCTCTAACACATTGACCGAGAGTGAGCCCTCTCTAACACACTAACCAATAGTGATCCCTCTGTAACACACTGACCAATAGTGATCCCTCTCTAACACATTGACCGATAGTGATCCCTCTCTAACACATTGACCAATAGTGATCCCTCTCTAACACATTGACTGATAGTGATCCCTCTCTAACACATTGACCGATAGTGATCCTCTCTAACACATTGACCATAGGATCCCTCTTAACTCATCGACCAATAGTGATCCCTCTCTAACACATTGACCGAGAGTGAGCCCTCCAACACACTAACCAATAGTGATCCCTCTGTGACACACTGACCAATAGTGATCCCTCTCTAACACATTGACCGATAGTGATCCCTCTCTAACACATTGACCAATAGTGATCCCTCTCTAACACATTGACTGATAGCGATCCCTCTCTAACACATTGACCGATAGTGATCCCTCTCTAACACATTGACCAATAGTGATCCCTCTCTAACTCATCGACCAATAGTGATCCCTCTCTAACTCATCGACCAATAGTGATCCCTCTCTAACTCATCGACCAATAGTGATCCCTCTCTAACACATTGACCGAGAGTGAGCCCTCTCTAACACACTAACCAATAGTGATCCCTCTGTGACAGAATCCCTGGTGACAGCTGTGAGTTAATGGGGAGGGTGAGTATTGAAAGACAGATTGATAACGTTAATTATAGAATGATACAATGGATCTCTTATTGATCTATTAATGGTTGGAAATTTAAGGGGGAAGATTGATTCAAGCTCTGCACAAACAGTGTATTTCACTGTGGGTGTTCTACTGAACTATAACACTCTGTACAATGTTACAATAAATAGATCAAGAATAGAGATGGACCGGATCACAGATCTGAACCCAGTAACGCAACGGATTTTCGTGATTCACGGATTTTGCGGGAATTCCGCTTTGCACATTTTTTCGAGCCGCATTCGAAATTTCAAAGAAAATTTCAAGGAATTTTTAAAAATTTCGTAAAAATGATACAGTAACTTACTGTAAATAGTTTTGGGACCCGGAAAATGGTCTGGGGAAAAGACAATTAGATTCTTTCTGAAAGAATCTGATTGTAACCAATTCTGATTAGAAAAGAATCTGATTGGTTAGGCTGGGTACACGCCCAATCGCTGTCGGACGATTGGGCGCGATGTCACGTCACGCCGCAACCAGGAAGGGGAGTGGCTGTCAGCACCAGCCGCGGAGCAGAAACGGCGAGGGACCGGGTCAGGTAAGTACGCGCTGAGGGATCTTGGAACTTTAGGTTTTGGGGGGTAATAAGCATTTTAAAAGATACTGGTTTTTAGGCTGGACATTCCTGTTAAATAGTTACAATGGCCCAATCATACTCTGGACAGGTCTAACACCAACTATATTAAAGGGCAAGTTAAACAAAAGTACATGGCTGTCCTGGTTGAATATGTTCCCTATGCTCCATAAAAAGGCAAAATAAAAAAAAACAAAACACTCCAAAGGAATATACCATTTGTACCTCATGGGGGTAATACATAATGGGAATAGGATTAATTCCTATTAAAATATTGTTAAAGAAGCGTTAATTATTCTAATCCCTTTCAGCCTAAACAGAATGTTATGTTTATCATCCTAGCAAAATCCTCTAGATGGCACTGCCATCATCTAGCAGCCAGTTCCTGCCTCTTGCCAGAGGCAGATGCACATTGACGGACAGAGGATATGGTACAGAAACAATTAGACAAAGTGAAAGTGTCACTATAATCATTCAAACAACTTTACATTATCTGAAACTACAATATGAGAGAAGTAAAATGGTGGTACTCCCATATTGATCTGTGCTTGCTTTGTCAATAATTATTAATGTTTAGTGAGTGCTCCTAATTGCCCCACCCTCCCTTACTCACTGCCTTCTTGTAGTGTCTGCGACACTTATCTGTTCTGCACAGCCTCACCATGGACACTGCTCTGATTACACATCTCCCCTCCCTTCTTTTCTCTGTTGATTCTCACAATCTCTGCTACTGGAGTGACAGGTCTTTCCCTGTAAATGCTGTGCTTAAAACGATGATTTCTCAGGATCTACAGCCCAGATTTAAAATCAGAGGGATCTTGTTGTATGTAAAGGTATACTTTTTGAAATAGATACCCTTTAATATCAATAAAGCCCCAGGACCAGATGGATTGCATCCTCGGATTTTAAAGGAGCTTAGTTCAGTTCTATCTAGACCACTGTTTCTCATCTTTTCAGTTTCACTTTGGTCTGGGGATGTGCCGCTGGATTGATAAAGCCAATGTAATACCAATATTCAATAAAGGTAGTCGTTCACCATCCTGGTAACTATAGACCTTAGCCTAACATCAGTGGTAGGGAAGGTGCTGGAAACTTTGTTACGGGATCATATCCTTGACTTTGTCTCCAGAGATCATCTTATTAGTAGTAGTCAGCACGGATTTATGGGAAATAGATCATGCCAGACAAATTTAATTGGTTTTTATGATGAAGCGAGTAGGAAGTTAGATTCAGGTACAGCGGGTGGATGTGGTAATTGATTTTATGATGAAGTGAGTAAGAAGGTAGATTCATGGTACACGGTGATGTGATATATTTGGATTTTATGGAGAAGTGAGTAAGAAGTTAGATTCAGGTACAGCGGTGGATGTGATATATTTGGATTTTATGATGAAGTGAGTAAGAAGTTAGATTCAGGTACAGCGGTGGAGGTGATATATTTGGATTTTATGGAGAAGTGAGTAAGAAGTTAGATTCAGGTACAGCGGTGGATGTGATATATTTGGATTTTATGATGAAGTGAGTAAGAAGTTAGATTCAGGTACAGCGGTGGATGTGATATATTTGGATTTTATGTGATAAGTGAGTAAGAAGTTAGATTCAGGTACAGCGGTGGATGTGGTATATTTGGATTTTATGATGAAGTGAGTAAGAAGTTAGATTCAGGTACAGCGGTGGATGTGATATATTTGGATTTTATGATGAAGTGAGTAAGAAGTTAGATTCAGGTACAGCGGTGGATGTGATATATTTGGATTTTATGATGAAGTGAGTAAGAGTTAGATTCAGGTACAAGCGGTGGATGTGATATAATTTGGATTTTATGATGAAGCGAGTAAGAAGTTAGATTCAGGTACAGCGGTGGATGCGGTATATTTGGATTTTATGATGAAGTGAGTAAGAAGTTAGATTCAGGTACAGCGGTGGATGTGGTATATTTGGATTTTATGATGAAGCGAGTAAGAAGTTAGATTCAGGTACAGCGGTGGATGTGGTATATTTGGATTTTATGATGAAGTGAGTAAGAAGTTAGATTCAGGTACAGCGTGTGGATGTGATATATTTGGATTTTATGATGAAGTGAGTGAAGTTAGATTCAGGTTCACGCGGTGATGTGGTATATTTGGATTTTATGATGAAGTGAGTAAGAAGTTAGATTCAGGTACAGCGGTGGATTTGATATATTTGGATTTTATGATGAGTGAGTAAAAGTTAGATTCAGGTACAGCGGTGGATGTGGTATATTTGGATTTTATATGAGTAAGAAGTTAGATTCAGGTACAGCGGTGGATGTGATTATTTGGATTTTATTGATGAAGTGAGTAAGAAGTTAGATTCAGGTACAACGGTGGATGTGATATATTTGGATTTTATGATGAAGTGGTAAGAAGTTAGATTCAGGTACAGCGGTGGATGTGATATATTTGGATTTTAGATGAAGTGAGTAAGAAGTTAGATTCAGGTACAGCGGTGGATGTGGTATATTTGGATTTTTGATGAAGAGTGAGTAAAGTTAGATTCAGGTACAGCGGTGGATGTGATATTTTGGATTTTATGATGAAGTGAGTAAGAAGTTAGATTCAGGTACAGCGGTGGATGGTGATATTTTGATTTTTAGATGAAGTGAGTGAGAAGTTAGATTCAGGTACACGAGCTTGGATGTGATATATTTGGATTTTATTATGAAGGGAGTAAGAAGTTAGATTCAGGTACAGCGGTGGATGTGGTATATTTGGATTTTATGATGAAGTGAGTGAGAAGTTAGATTCAGGTACAGCGGTGGATGTGGTATATTTGGATTTTATGATGAAGTGAGTGAGAAGTTAGATTCAGGTACAGCGGTGGATGTGATATATTTGGTTTTATGATGAATGAGTGAGAAGTTAGATTCAGGTACAGCGGTGGATGTGGTTTTTTGGATTTTATGATGAAGTGAGTAAGAAGTTAGATTCAGGTACAGCGGTGGATGTGATATATTTGGATTTTATGATGAAGTGAGTAAGAAGTTAGATTCAGGTACAGCGGTGGATGTGATATAATAGTTAGATTCAGGTACAGCGGTGGATGTGATATATTTGGATTTTATGATGAAGCGAGTAAGAAGTTAGATTCAGGTACAGCGGTGGATGTGATATATTTGGATTTTATGATGAAGCGAGTAAGAAGTTAGATTCAGGTACAGCGGTGGATGTGTATATTTGGATTTTATGAGAAGCGAGTAAGAAGTTAGATTCAGGTCAGCGGTGGATGTGATTATTTGGATTTTATGATGAAGCGAGTAAGAAGTTGATTCAGGTACAGCGGTGGAGTGATATATTTGGATTTTATGATGAAGTGAGTAAGAAGTTAGTTCAGGTACAGCGGTGGATGTGATATATTTGGATTTTATGTGTAAGTGAGTAAGAAGTTAGATTCAGGTACAGCGGTGGATGTGATAATTTGGATTTTTGATGAAGTGAGTAAGAAGTTAGATTCAGGTACAGCGGTGGATGTGATATATTTGGATTTTATGATGAAGTGAGTAAGAAGTTAGATTCAGGTACAGAGGTGGATGTGATATATTTGGATTTTATGAAGAAGTGAGTAAGAAGTTAGATTCAGGTACAGCGGTGGATGTGATATATTGGATTTTATGATGAAGTGAGTAAGAAGTTAGATTCAGGTACAGCGGTGGATGTGATATATTTGGATTTTATGATGAAGTGAGTAAGAAGTTAGATTCAGGTACAGCAGTGGATGTGATATATTTGGATTGTATGAAGAAGTGAGTAAGAAGTTAGATTCAGGTACAGCGGTGGATGTGATATTTTGGATTTTATGATGAAGTGAGTAAGAAGTTAGATTCAGGTACAGCTGTGGATGTATATATTTGGATTTTATGATGAAGTGAGTAAGAAGTTAGATTCAGGTACAGCAGTGGACGTGATTATTTGGATTTTATGATGAGCGAGTAAGAAGTTAGATTCGTACAGCGGTGGATGGGGTATATTTGGATTTTATGATGAAGCGAGTAAGAAGTTAGATTCAGGTACAGCGGTGGATGTGATATATTTGGATTTTATGATGAAGCGAGTAAGAAGTTAGATTCAGGTACAGCGGTGGATGTTATATATTTGGATTTTATGATGAAGTGAGTAAGAAGTTAGATTCAGGTACAGCGGTGGATGTGATATATTTGGATTTTATGATGAAGTAAGAAGTTAGATTCAGGTACAGCGGTGGATGTGATATACCGTATATACTCGAGTATAAACCGAGTTTTTCAGGCTGAAAAATCAGCCTGAAAACTCGGACTCGGTTTATACTCGAGTCAACCACTACCTGGGCATTCCGGCAGCCGCGCGATCCTTTTCGCACTGGCGCGCCGGCCTGACGTCACTGCCCGGCGCAAGCCCGGCCGGGGCAGTGACGTCAGCCGCGCGCCGGTACAGGAATGGGCGCGCAGCTGCCGGAATGCTGATACCGTACCTGCCAGGATGGATGGAGAAGGATAGTAGAAGAAGAGTCGTCCACAGGAGAAGAGTCCCAGGGAGAAAGTCCACAGGGAAGAGTCCACAGGGAGAAGAGTCCACAGGGAGAAGAGAAGAGTCCACAGGGGAGAGAAGAGTCCACAGGGAGAAGAGCCCACAGGTACAAACTGAACTGAGGGGGAGGGGGGCATTCAAGATGTTTGGGAACTACAACTCCCAGCATGCTTTATTAGCTGGGAGTTGTAGTTTCCAAACATCTTGAATGCCAAGTGAGGGTGGCATTCAAGATGTTTGGAAATTACAACTCCCAGCTAATAAAGCATGCTGGGAGTTGTAGTTTCCAAACATCTTGAATGCCACCCTCACTTGGCATTCAAGATGTTTGGAAACTACAACTCCCAGCATGCTTTATTAGCTGGGAGTTGTAGTTTCCAAACATCTTGAATGCCAAGTTTCTACCCTCGGTTTATACTCGGGTCAATAACTTTATTAGGATTTTTAGCTGAAATTGGGTACCTCGGTTTATACTCGGGTCGGTTTATACTCGAGTATATACGGTAT
Organism: Hymenochirus boettgeri; assembly: GCA_019447015.1. Classification (NCBI taxonomy): domain Eukaryota; kingdom Metazoa; phylum Chordata; class Amphibia; order Anura; family Pipidae; genus Hymenochirus; species Hymenochirus boettgeri. The sequence continues at coordinate 133,020 of JAACNH010000064.1, forward strand.
TTGGATTTTATGATGAAGTGAGTAAGAAGTTAGATTCAGGCACAGCGGTGGATGTGATATATTGGATTTTATGATGAAGCGAGTAAGAAGTTAGATTCAGGTACAGCGGTGGATGTGGTATATTTGGATTTTGTGAAGAAGCGAGTAAGAAGTTAGATTCAGGCACAGCGGTGGATGTGATATATTTGGATTTTATGATGAAGCGAGTAAGAAGTTAGATTCAGGTACAGCGGTGAATGTGATATATTTGGATTTTATGATGAAGTGAGTAAGAAGTTAGATTCAGGTACAGCGGTGGATGTGGTATATTTGGATTTTATGATGAAGCGAGTAAGAAGTTAGATTCAGGTACAGCGGTGGATGTGATATATTTGGATTTTATGGAGAAGTGAGTAAGAAGTTAGATTCAGGCACAGCGGTGGATGTGATATATTTGGATTTTATGATCAAGTGAGTAAGAAGTTAGATTCAGGTACAGCGGTGGGTGTATATATTTGGATTTTATGATGAAGCAGTAAGAAGTTAGATTCAGGTACAGCGGGTGGATGTGATATATTTGGATTTTATGATGAAGCGAGTAGAAGTTAGATTCAGGTACAGCGGTGGATGTGATATATTTGGATTTTATGGGAGAAGTGAGTAAGAAGTTAGATTCAGTACAGCGGTGTTATGTGATATATTTGGATTTTATGATGAGTGGAGTAAGAAGTTAGATTCAGGTACAGCGGTGGATGTGGTATATTGGATTTTATGATTGAAGCGAGTAAGAAGTTAGATTCAGGTACAGCGGTGGATGTGATATATTTGGATTTTATGGAGAAGTGAGTAAGAAGTTAGATTCAGGTACAGCGGTGTGGATGTGATATATTTGGATTTTATGATGAAGCGAGTAAGAATTAGATTTCAGGTACAGCGGTGGATGTGATAATTTGGATTTTACGGAGAAGTGAGTAGAAGTTAGATTCGGTACAGCGGTGGATGTGATATATTTGGATTTTATGAGAAGTGAGTAAGAAGTTAGATCAGGTACAGCGGTGGATGTGATATATTTGGATTTTATGAGAAGTGAGTAAGAAGTTAGATTCAGGTACAGCGGTGGATGTGATATATTTGGATTTATGATGAAGTGAGTGAGAAGTTAGATTCAGGTACAGCGGTGGATGTGATATATTTGGATTTATGATGAAGTGAGTAAGAGTTAGATCAGGTACAGCGTGGTGATATATTTGGATTTTGGTAAGCTTTGATACTGTGCCCATAGGCGACTAATGTATAAACTGAGGACTGTTGGCCTTGAAGAAAACATTGTTCATGGATAGAGAACTGGTTATTGGATCGCAGACAGAGATTGGTGGTGAACTGGGGGTTGTGTGAAAACCCAGCAGATAACCGATTATGGTAAATAAAGGAAGATTGTGTGCAATTTAATATGCAAATGTTTGGTCATGATTAAGTTTAACTAAATTAATAAGGGGAATGGAGGGCTGACTATCAGGCAGATTAACAAGTTATAACGATTAAAAGGGAATGGAGGGGCTTGACTATGCAGGCAGATTAGACATGTATAACTAAATTAATAAAGGAATGGAGGGGCTTGACTATGCAGGCAGATTAGACATCTATAACTAATTATAAAGGGAATGGAGGGGCTTGACTATGCAGGCAGATTAGACAAGTTATAACTAAATTAATAAGGGGAATGGAGGGGCTTGACTATGCAGGCAGATTAGACATGTTTATAACTAAAATAATAAGGGGAATGAAGGGGCTTGACTATGCAGGCAGATTAGACAAGTTAGAACTAAATTAATAAGGGGAATTGAGAGACTTGACTATGCAGGCAGATTAGACAAGTTAGAACTAAATAATAAGGGGAATTGAGAGACTTGACTATGCAGGCAGATTAGACAAGTTAGAACTAAATTAATAAGGGGGATGGAGGGACTTGACTATGCAGGCAGATTAGACAAGTTATAACTAAATTAATAAGGGGAATGGAGGGTCTTGACTATGCAGGCAGATTAGACAAGTTATAACTAAATTAATAAAGGGAATGGAGGGACTTGACTATGCAGGCAGATTAGACAAGTTATAACTAAATAATAAGGGGAATGGAGGGGCTTGACTAATCAGGCAGATTAGACAAGTTATAACTAAATAATAAGGGGAATGGAGGGGCTTGACTATGCAGGCAGATTAGAAAGTTATAACTAAATTAATAAGGGGAATGGAGGGGCTTGACTATGCAACAGATTAGACAGTTATAACTAAATTAATAGGGAATGGGGGGCTTGACTATGCAGGCAGATTAGAGAAGTTAGGGCTGTTTACATTGGAGAAGCACGTTTGCGGGGGGACATGATAACCTTATATAAATATATTAATGGCCCATACAATGAACTCTCTGGTGCATTGTTCACTAATAGGTCATATCAGAGGACACGTGGACATCCTTTAAAGGGTATGTCCACCCTTAGAAATCATTTTTAATATGATGTTCCCCCATGTCCCCCAGCCCAACCGCATAAATGTTTTTTTCAAAAGCCCCCAAACACTTACTTACCTCCCCGTTCCTCCGCCGCACTGCCGGCCCTCTGCTTGCGAGAATGCAAGCAGAGGGGCGGACCGGCAGTCGCGTCTGTGATTGGCTGAGCGGCAGCCAATTACGGACGCGGCTGCCGGTCATTCAGTGCAGCGGAGGAAAAGGGGAGGTAAGTAAGAGTTTGGGGGGCTTTTTGAAAATAAAAAATATGCGGTTGGGGCTGGGGGACATGGGGGAGCAGCATATTAAGGGGGATTTACTCTAGGGGGAGGGATAGTAGAACGGGAGGGAGAGGGAGGGGGGAGAAGGGCTGCAGTACGCATGGCAAATATCTACCGGAGGCAAGGTAGCAGGCAGAGTCCTATATGGACTCTGCTATCCTCCTGGTGGGCAGTTTTGGGACTTTAGGGGGGGGTCTACAGGAGAACCCTATGGAGCTGGGATGTGAGGTAAGGATTAAACTACACTACATGGTGGGGCCAGTAGTTGGGGGGATTTAGTTTTGGGGTGTGGACATGCCCTTTAGGTTGGAAGAAAAGAAGTTTCATCTTCAGGTTAGGAAAGGTTTCTTTACAGTGAGAACGGTTGACACTGTGGAAAACTGTCTTCCAGCAGAGGTGGGTAATGGCAAGTTCATAATAAATAGCTTTAAAAAAGGCCTGGATAAGTTTCTAAAACTAAACAATATGAGAATTACTGTATTAAAAGATAATGGAGCATAATGTTTGCCTGTGCAACAACCAATCAGATGTCCTCTAACTCCAGTAACCCAGTAGAAAACTCAACATCTGATTGGTGATTGATAGACCAGAAATAAAAGTAGTTAAATGAGGTCTCCAGCACAGAATGAATTCCCCCTAATGTACAGACACACAGAGCATGTGTGGGATCACTGAACTATGGGAGGGGCGGGTAACTGCAGGCATTTCTGTACTGAAAGATTTTACTGGGTCTCTTATGTTAGAAATTGAAGGGGAACTGTGGTGCTGTCACTTGTCTTGGTGACGGGCACGTGTTTTAAGCCCCCTCCCCACAAAAAATCGATCTTTTGTGAAGGTGGTTATATTAACCTTACACTAGTTTAAAGCTGAACCAGCTTTAATGTCGGACATCTGATGGCTCTTGCCTGTAACGTTCCCGGTCAGATAAACCTTTATAATCAATGATACCTGTAATGACTGAGAGTAATCAGAATGTTGTGGAACATCTACAAGCAAAGCCTAGTGTATGGGCACCTTACAGCTCAGGATCAATATCTACGATTTCCTCTGCCTTCTTCTTAGGGAGAGAAATAATATTTTATTCAGGCTTGTCCCAGTGGATACACGGTGGGCATGCTGGGATACACGTCAGGAGCTTGCTGGTGATGCAAGTCTCAGTGCTAGCAGGAAACACCACCCTTTACACTGCTGTAACTTTGGATAGACTGTAGCTAGAAGCATGGTCCTGGTGTCATTATACAGTGTAATCCACACTGACACAGAATCGGTCCATTACTGGGGCTGCATCTGTTTAGTGATGCTCAAGGAGTGTGATATTATTGTGGTCCGTGCCACATGCATGTGTTTAGCCGTTTTCCATTGCGTGCATTTTGTGAGGATTACTATAGCCTTTAAGGCTAATGCTTGAAAAATAAAACAAGTAATAAAATGTTAACGTGTGAAATGTTGACAGACAGCTACATTCTCAAGCAGCCTAGACCCCCAGCGAGTGCCCCCTCAAGCAGTGATAGGTTCAGTATTATTATCATCAGGCAGTGATCCGGGTGTTACAAACACACAGCTCTAAGTGGGCGATACCAACCTTGCCGATGGCAACTGGAAACCACTAGTGTCCACAGTCAGAGGGGTAATGGGGAAACAGCTGTTTGAAGTAAAGGTACACACAATGGGTAAAAAAAAACACATCAAGGTGGATGGGCTGTCAATCAATCAACCTTCTATTACCTTGACATTTAGATATAATCCCTTTGTATACTGGGAACCCCTCCCACACCTTATGAGACCAATCACTGACCTCTGCAGTCAATAACACTGATTATCTGGTTACAATGGCCCCGGCGGGAAGTGAGATTTATTAGGCTACCAGTCAATATTTTGTCCTTGCGGTTGATGTGTTGGAAGCAGAAAAAAAATGTAATTTGTGACTTTAACAGGGACGGTAATGAGGTCTAGAAAACTGGGCCGGAAGCACCGGCAAAATGCACCTATACAATGGACATACCAGGAACGTGTTTGGAGCTACTATAACCGATTGCTGAATATGTCAATGACGGTTTATAATCAATGTTACGCCTTAATGACCGTGGATTGGGCCAAGTGGCTGTACAGAACACGAGGTTAGCAAAGTTGGAAGGTGTATGGGCACGTTTACAGCTACTGACAGCTGTGGTGGCTGATACCAACACGCCAAACGGTGTCTATGAAGTCCATTGATTGTTAGGGCTGTTTTGGGGTAAAAAGAGGAACTACAAAATGTGGTCAGAATGATATGGCAGCTTGGTGTATAGAGTAAAGCATCTCTCCCACATATTACCCTGTACCCACAGTGCATCTGTAGACTTTACACAGGGTAATAGGTGACAATCCCCCTCCCCCCCAGTGCCCCATAGAATGGAAAAGAACTGGTGTAACATGGGAAATGGCTTAAGGGTGAACCCAAATTCTCAGCCATAAGGGTCACCACTAATGAATGATACAGGGAGATGGTTGCAAGGGGTTAATACTGCACCGTGCGAATCGCCCTTCACTGCTGCACCCACCTGGCACCGTTCGAATCGCCCTCACTGCTGCACCCACCTGGCACTGTGCAATCACCCTGCACGCTCACCCACTGCACCGCCACACCTTCGCTCCCACCTGGCCACCGTGCGAATCACCCTTCACTCACTCGCACCACACCTGGCCCTGCACCATGTGAATCACCCTTCACTGCTGCACCCACCTGGCCACGTGCGAATCACCTTCACTGCTGCCCCACCTGCACGCACCATGTGAATCACCCTTCACTGCTGCACCCACCTGGCACCGTGCGAATCACCTTCACTGCTGCACCCACCTGCAGTTCCTCGAAGGCCTCGTCCACGTTGGGACCTGATGCTGCTCGTGCAGGGACGGTTCATCGCAGAAGAAGCAGACGACGGCTGTCGTCCGTCAGGCAGAAGAGCTTCACCTCTCGTGGTCCTTGACAAGGGAACGAGCTCCTCTGGGCGCTCAAGATGGCATCTAACGGGAATGCCGCGTATCGTTCCACGATGTTGGACAGCTTGAGACTGGGGACAGCGTGGGACTCCACAAAGCTCGCCTGCAATCCGGACAGTCCGAGCGGCCCCCCGTGCTTCTGGCGGCTCCAGTGCTCGGTGATACACTTGCGGCAAAAAGTAATGTTCACAGCCAAAGCTCACCCCGGTCCTGGTAAATACTCAGGCAGATGGAGCAGAGCAGCTCGTCCTTCAGTAACAGGCCATCTACAGACAGACAGGGGAAAGAACAATCAACTGCCTCAATTCCCACATCCTTTGTTAACCTACTGTTCAATGGGGGGAACCCAGACTAGGGTTCTGGGCACTCAGGTTACCTCCCTGTGTCCCTCATGGGCAGGGGCCCAGTACCCAGGTGACAGCAGGATGAGGTCAGTTACCTGGTCCCTGTCAGGCACGTGGGAATGGTCCCCTCCCCCTCACTGCTCAGTGGTACATTCCCCTCCTGTGATTGGTCCCTCCTCCCCCTCACTGCTCAGTGGTACATTCCCCCTCCTGTGATTGGTTCCTCTCCCCCCCCCCCCCCGGGCTGCTCAGTGGTACATTCGAGTCTCAGGTCTGCGGGGAACCAATGAAATCCGACCTGGAGCAAACAACCAAGGGGGGCGGGGTGTGAAGCTCTGACTGTGCGTACAGGAAGTGGGGTTTGACGGTGAATGTGACTCCCTATGGAAGGGGAGACCCAGTGGGACGTGGAAGTCTCTTAACACCCCCCTAGTAGATCAGTGGTACACCCCTTCTCTAATTGTTCTCTGGGGTGGGGGAGGGTAAATTAAAAGACAGTGTCCTTATATGGGCTTCCCCCAGTGCACTCTGGGAACTGGCCCCCAACTATGGTCCCACAACCCCCCTGGAAGAGGTATAGGGAGTTATTCATATAGGTGGGAGATGCCATACTGTTTCCTCATAGACAGGCATCTCCCCAGTCAGATTGGCTGCCATAGTATTGTATAGTTACTACAGAGACGGATCCAGATGTAGGAAAAACTGCAACATCCCAGCATTCCTCTACATTCACTCGTCACCTAGGGAATGCTGGGAGTTGTAGTTTTTAAACATCTGGAGATCTCTTTACCAATCCCTGAGCTATAGAGGCCCCATTGCGTACGCGATTCCTGTGCGTTGTTTGCAGGTATATGGCGTCTTTGTAATTAATATTCTAAAAACACGTGCGTTTGCGCAAAAAAATGGTACACGCTATCGCACGCCACCGGTAAAACCGATTCCATTTAAACCAAAACCGCATGCGCAAAGTGCTAAAACCCACGTTAGTGTGGCCTCGCCGTAATGAGGTAATGTATACAGCACGAGAAGCGCACTCACTGGTGAACTTTATTGTGACAGGTATTGAGCACAACGTTTCGGGGCTACCCCCTTCCTCAGGTGCATAGGCTGACGAAGCTCCGTGCACTGGCGTCAGGACGCCCTGGTATGTATATATTTCTATATACTCACACGTATCAGTTAACCTACTCGGCATTATAGGAGGAGTGTGCTATCTTCTAGCTAAGGAATCCGCGAAGCGTTAACGGCGTTTATCGGAGAATTTCCGGACATTTTTCCCATAGACTATATAATGGTAACAATCCTCAAATGTGGATATTTCAAAACAGTTTTTTTCATGGTATAAATACAAATGGTGATACCCCAACCCCCACACGACCCAGGTACACACACTACGGACCTACCTTTCCATTCCCATGGAAGCCATATTTAAAGGGTAACACTTAGTCAAAAAAACTAATTTAGATTTATTCTCAATAAAAGAGTTTTATGGTTTATAAACACAAAAAGAGACAATACCCCTCAACCAGACCCAGTGTACACCCACCTACTGATCTACTTATCCATTACTGTGGCAGTCATACTTAAGGGTAACTAAAGTAAAAAAACGAATTAGATGTTATTCTCAATAAAAGATAGTTTTATGGTTATCAACAACAAAAAAGACATACCCCCTCAACCAGACCCAGGTACACACCACCTACTGATCTACTTATCCATTACTGTGGCAGCCATACTTAAAGGCTAACTAAAGTAAAAAAAACTAATTTAGTTTATCTCAATAAAAGAAGTTTTATGGTTGTAAACACAAAAAAGAACATACCCCCCCAACCAGACCCAGGTACACACACCTACTGTCTACGTATCCATTACTGTGGCAGCCATACTTAAAGGGTAACTAAAGTAAAAAAACTAATTTAGATTTATTCCTCAATAAAAGATAGTATTATGGTTTAACAACAAAAAAGGACATACCCCCCCACCAGGTACCAATTACCCTCACCTACTTGATCACTTATCCATTACAGTGGCAGCCATACTTAAGGGTAACTAAAGTAAAAAAACTAATTTAGATTTATTCTCAATAAAAGATATTTTATGGTTATAACACAAAAAAAGACATACCCCCTCATACCAGACCCCAGGTACACACACCTACTGATCTACTTATCCATTACTGTGGCAGCCATACTTAAAGGGTAACTAAAGTCAAAAAAACTAATTTAGATTTATTCTCAATAAAAGATAGTTTTATGGTTGTAAACACAAAAAAGACATACCCCTCAACCAGACCCATGTACACACACCTACTGATCTACTTATCCATTACTGTGCACGCCATACTTAAAGGGTACTAAAGTCAAAAAAACTAATTTAGTTTATTCTCATAAAAGATAGTTTTATGGTTGTAACACACAAACAAGACATACCCCCTCAACCAGACCCATGTACCACCACCTACGATCTACTTTCCATTACTGTGGCAGCCAACTTAAAGGGTAACTAAAGTCAAAAAAATTACTAATTTAGATTTATCTCAATAAAGATAGTTTTTTGGTTGTAAACACAAAAACGACATACCCCCTCAACCAGAACCCTGTACACACACACCCTACTGATCTACTTATCCATTACTGTGGCAGCCATACTTAAAGGGTAACTAAAGTCAAACAAATTACTAATTTAGATTTATTCTCAATAAAAGTAGTTTTATGGTTGTAACACAAAAGAACAATACCCCCTCAAACCAGACCCATGTACACAATCACCTACTGATCTACTTATCCATTACTGTGGCCAGCCATACTTAAAGGTACTAAAGTCAAAGAAACTATTTAGATTTAGTCTCAATAAAGATAGTTTTATGGTTGTAAAACACAAAAAAGACATACCCCCTCAACCAGACCATGTACACACACTACTGATCTACTTACCATTACTGTGGCAGCCATACTTAAAGGGTACTAAAGTCAAAAAAATTACTAATTAGATTTATTCTCAATAAAGATAGTTTATGGTTGTAAACACAAAGACATACCCCCTCAACAGCCCAGGTACACACACCTACTGATCTATTATCCATTACTGTGGCACGCCATACTTAAAGGGTAAACTAAGTCAAAAAAATTACTAATTTAGATTTATTCTCAATAAAAGTATAGTTTTATGGTTATAAACACAAAAAAGACATACCCCTCAACCCACCCAGGTACACACACTACTGATCTACTTATCCATTACGGGCAGCCATACTTAAAGGGTAACTAAAGTCAAAAAAATACTAATTAGATTTTATTCTCAATAAAAGATAGTTTTTATGTTGTAAACACAAAAAACAACAACATACCCCCTCAACCAGACCCAGGTACACACACCTACTGATCTACTTATCATTACTGTGGCAGCACATACTTAAAGGGTAACTAAAGTTAAAAAAAAATTCAATTGATCAATCATCAAAAAGTTTGTTTTTTTAACCCCCGTGGCCATGGTACACACGCCTACTCACCTACCCTTCCATTTTTCATTGGCAGCCATATTTAAAGGATAACTAAGTCAAAAAAACTAATTTCGACCATATCAACAAGCTTTTTTTTTTTAATAGTTATAGCGTCTAGATGCTACTCCATACATTTCAAATGAAATGGGACAACCCTAAAATCAGGGGGTGCTAGGGGCTCAAATAATTATACATATAAACAGATGGGATAGACCTAAACACGAACCCCCAAATATTTGAAATACCAAATCATTTAACCATCGGTCACATAATCCCCATGTAAGCAAGTGATAAGAAGGAGCGGATCCAAAAATCTACATAAAAAACAAACATCTTTTATTATCCATAAATTAAATATCAAATACACTATAAAACAATCGGGAGTCCCGATTACTGACTGGGACTTTATAACAAACCACAAGTGCTGAGTATCCGAACCACTGTTATTGTTATAGATATGTAGAGAAAAAACCAGTATGGAATTTTGTTGTCTAACGTTATCTTCCAACTTATGTGGGAGAGTCAACAAAATATGTGATCCAAATTCCCAAAAGTTCATACATTCCAAAGTCGTGATTAGATGAGAGTTCCAATATTTTATAACCAAAGGTGACACCACTCATTATCGTACTGCGCAGATCTAGATGAAGTTCATGGCGATATTTATGGTCCATTACCACGTTCAGGATGTATGGGTCCCATATATCCTTGGCTCAAATTATAACCTTTATATCTGGCTCACAGAGTAATATGTGTCGGGACTTGTCGGCACACCACTGAGACACTTAATATCCCAATCTCTGATAAACCGATAACTGAATGCAGCGGTATACTTGCCACTCAGACGATAGTTGTTACTGCTTGTGTTGCCTGCCCCTTCATCCTGATTAGATTCTCCTGGCCAACGTTACAATATGCCACTTTGTCGTTCCCCTGGTTGTAGCTCTATTTCCACCACGCTCTCCTCCAACAAACATGTGTCCGGTTTTCCCATCAACACTTGACGCACGTTTCGCCGTAATCTCGGCCTTCCTCAGGGAAGCAGCACAACACACATTCCCTTCCAAATGCAAAATTTTTGGTTTCATAATAAACTTTCCCTTTAGTTAATTTCGTCCCTTAAAATACAATATATAAGAGACGGATTATTACTTTTGCTATAGACGTGTTTGCAGCTGTACTTTCTCTCTCGTCTTGCCGTACCTTATTAGTGTTTAAGGCAGGACTAGCACAGGACGTTACTTTATAGAATTATGTCCTGAACCCCCCTTCCGTTATAAAAGGAGTTGGCTGCAACAAGTGATCTTAGTGAAATCATAGAGCAGTCTGTCTGTCCTGTGTGGTAGCTAGCAGTACGTCTGTCTGTATGTGTTGAGCTAGCAGTACGTCTTCTGTCCTGTGTGTTTAGCTAGCAGTACGTCTGTCTGTCCTGTCTGTGTGTGTAGCCGGTACGTACGTGCGTCGTCTGTACTGTGTGTAGCTAGCAGTAGTCTGTCTGTACTGTACTGTGGTGTAGCTAGCAGTAAACGTCTGGTCGTCCTGTACTGTGTGTAGCTAGCAGAACGTCTGTCCTGTCCTGTCCTGTGTGTAGCTAGTAGTACGTCTGTCTGTACTGTACTGTGTGTGTAGCTAAGCCAGTACGTCTGTCTGTCCTGTACTGTGTTGTAGCTAGAGTTACGTCTGGTCTTCCTGTAATGTGTTTAGCTAGCAGTAACGCCTGTCTGCTGCGAGCTAGCATACGTCTGATCTGTCCTGTGCGTGTAGCTAGCCAGTACGCTTATGCTGTCCTGTACTGTGTTGTAGCTGCCAGTACGTCTTCTGTCCTGTACTGTGGTAAGCTAGCAGTAACGTCTGTCTGTACTGTACATGTGTGTAGCTAGCGTAGTCTGTCTGTACTGTTACTGTGTGTAGCTAGCAGTACGTCTGTCTGTCCTGTAACTGGTGTGTAGCTAGCAGTACGTCTGTCTGTCCCTGTACTGTGTGAGCTAGCAGACGTCTGTCCTGTCACTGTACTGTGTGTAAGCTACAGTACGTCTGTCTGTTCGTCTGTTGTACCTACAGATCGTCTGTTGTCCTGTACTGTGTGTAGCTACAGTACTCTCTGTGTACTGTTTGTGTAGCTAGCGTCGTCTGTCCTGTCCTGTACTGTGTGTGTAGCTGAGCATACGTCTGTCTGTCATGTACCTGTGTGTAGCTAGCAGTACGTCTGTCTGTCCTGTCCTGTGTGTAGCTAGCAGTACGTCTGTCCTGTGTTGGTACTAGAGTCCCTGTACTGTGTGTAGCTAGCACGTACGTTCTGCTGTCCTGTACTGTGTGTAGCTAGCAGTACGTCTGTCTGTCCTGTACTGTGTGTAGCTAGCAGTACGTCTGTCTGTCTGTTCCTGTGTTGCTAGCTAGCAGTACGTCTGTCTGTCTGTACTGTGTGTAAGCTAGCTACGTCTGTCCTGTCTTTAACTGTGGTTAGCTAGCAGGTCTACGTCTGTCTGTCTCTGTACTGTGTGTACTAGCAGTACGTCTGTCTGTCCCTGTGTAGCTAGCAGTCGTCTGTCTGTCTGTACTGTACTGGTGTGTAGCGTAGCAGTACGTCTGTCGTCCCTTGTGTAGCTAGCAGTACATCTCTGTCCTGTACTGTGTGTGTAGCTAGCAGTACTCTTGTCCTGTCTGTCACTGAGGTGTGTAGCTAGCAGTACGTCTGTCTGTCCTGTACTTTTGTAGCTAGTCCCGTACGTCTGTCTGTCCTGTACTGTGTGTAGCTAGCAGTACGTCCTGTCTGTCCTGTGGAGCTAGCAGTACGTCTGTCTGTCCGTAGCTGTGTGCTAGCAGTTGTCGCTGTCTGTCTGTACTCCGGTGTGTAGCTAGCAGAACGTCTGTCTGTCCCTGTACTGTTGTGTAGCGAGCAGTACGTCTGTCTGTCCTGTACTATTGTGTATCTAGCAGTACGTCTATCGTCTTTTGTGTGTAGCTAGCATACGTCTGTCGTCCTGTACTGTGTGTAGCCTAGCAGTACGTCTGTCTGTCCCTGTACTGTGTGTAGCTAGCAGTACGTCTATCTGTCCTGTACTGTGTGTTGTAGCTAGCAGTACGTCTGTCTGTACTGTCTGTGTGTAGCTAGCAGTACGTCTGTCTGTCCTGTACTGTGTGTAGCTAGCAGTACGTCTGTCTGTCCTGTACTGTGTGTAGTCTAGCAGTACGTCTGTCTGTTCTGTACTGTGTGTAGCTAGCAGTACGTCTGTCTGTCCTGTACTGTGTGTAGCTAAGCAGTACGTCGTTCTGTACGTACTGTGTGTAGCTAGCAGTACGTCTTTGTCCCTGTAACTGTGTGTAGCTAGCAGTACGTCTGTCTGTCCTGTACTGTGTTGTAGCAGCAGTACGTCTGTCTGTCCTACTGTGTAGCTAGCAGTACGTCTGGTCTGTCCTGTACTGTGTGTAGCTAGCAGTACGTCTGTCTGTCTGTCCTGTGTGTAGCTACGCAGTACGTATGTCCTGTCCTGTACTGGTGTGTAGCTAGCAGTACGTCTGTCTGTGTCTCTGTCTGTCTGTAGCTAGCGTAGTCGTCTGTCCTGACTGTGTGTAGCTAGTAGTACGTCTGTCTGCTCGTTACTGTTCCTTGTGTAGCTAGCAGTACGTCTGTCCTGTCCCTGTACTGTGTGTAGCTAGCAGTACGTCTGTCTGTCCTGTACGTGTGTAGCTAGCAGTAGTCTGTCTGTCCTGTACGTGTGTAGCTAGCATACGTCTGTCTGTCCGTACCGTGTTAGCTAGCAGTACGTCTGTCTGTCCGTGTTGTAGCTAGAGCTATCTTCTGTCCTGTACTGTTACTGTGTAAGCTAGCAGTACGTCTGTCTGTCCTATGTGTAGCTAGCAGTACATATGTTCTGTCCTGTACGGTTGTGTGCTAGAAGTACTCTGTCTGTACTGTACTGTACTGTTGTAGCTAGCAGTACTTCTGTCTGTCCTGTACTGTGGTAGTAGCTGCAGTACGTCTGTCTGTCCTGTACTGGTTGTGTAGCTAGCAGTAGTCTGTCTGTCCTGTACGTGTGTAGCTGCAAGTACGTCGGTCTGTCCTGTACTGTGTGTGCTAGCAGTAAGTCTGTCTGTACTGTACTGTGTTTAGCTGCAGTACGTCTGCTGTCCTGTGTGAGCTAGCAGTACGTCTGTCTGTCCTGTACGTGTGTACTAGCAGTACGTCTGTCTGTCCTGTAACTGGGTACAGAGTACGTTGTCTGTCCTGTACTGGTGTAGCTCAGTACGTCTGTCTGTCCTTACTGTGTGTAGCTACCAGTACGTCTGTCTGTCCCTGTACTGTGTGTACAGCATGTACGTCTGCTGTTTCTGTTACTGTGTGTAGTAGCAGTACGTTGTCTGTGTCCTGTACGTGTGTAGCTAGCAGTACGTCTGTCTGTCTGTACTGTGTGTAGCTAGCATTACGTCTGTCTGTACTGTACTGTGTGGTAGCTAGCAGTACGTCTTCTGTCCTGTTACTGTGTGTAGCTAGCAGTACGTCGTCTGTTTCCTGTACTGTGTGTAGCTAGCAGTACGTCTGTCTGTCCTGTACTGTGTGTAGCTAGCAGTACGTCTGTCTGTCCTGTACTGTGTGTAGCTAGCAGTACGTCTGTCTGTCCTGTACTGTGTGTAGCTAGCAGTACGTCTGTCTGTCCTGTACTGTGTGTAGCTAGCAGTACGTCTGTCTGTCTTACTGTGTGTAGCTAGCAGTCGTCTGTCTGTACCTGTACTGTGGTGTGCTAGCAGTACGTCTGTCTGTCCTGTCTGTGTAGCAGGGTCTCTGGTTGTCTGTAGTGTGAGCTAGCAGTACGTTCTGTCTGTCCTGTACTGTGTGTAGTCTAGCAGTACGTCTGTCCTGTGTGCCTGCTACTGTGGTGTAGCTAGCAGTACGTCTGCCTGTCCTGTACTGTGTGTGCTAGCAGTACGTCTTCTGTCCTGTACTGTGTGACTGCAGTACGTCTGTCTGTCCTGTACTGTGTGTAGCTAGCAGTACGTCTGTCGTCCTGTACTGTGTTGATAGTAGCAGTAACGTCTGTCTGTCCTGTACTGTGTGTAGCTAGCAGTACGTCTGTCTGTCCTGTCTGTGAGTAGCTAGCAGTACGTCGTCTGGTCCTGTACTGTGTGTAGCTAGCAGTACGTCGCGTCTGTACTGGTACTAGCCTTGTCCTGTACTGTGTTAGCTAGCAGTACGTCTGTCTGTCTGTACTGGTGTATCTAGCAGTACGTCTGTCTGTTCCTGTAACTGTGTGTCGCTAGCAGTACGTCTGTCTGTCCTGTTACTGTGTGTAGCTAGCAGTAGTCTGTCTGTCCTGTACTGGTTTAGCTAGCAGTATGGTTTGTCCTGTCCTGTTGTGTACTAGCAGTAGTCTGTCTGTCCTGTTACTGTGTGTAGCTAGCAGTAGTCTGTCTGTTCTGTCTATGTGTGTAGCTGCCGTACGTGTCTGTACTGTACTGGTGTGGAGCTAGCAGTACGTCTGTCTGTCCTGTACTGTGGTAGCTACAGTACGTCTGTCTGTCCTGTACTGTGTGTAGCTAGCAGTACGTCTGTATGTCCTACGTGTGTAGCTAGCAGTACGTCTGTCTGTCCTTGTGTAGCTAGCATAGTCTGTTGTCTGTGTTAGCTAGCAGTACGTCTGTCTGTCCTGTACTGTGTGTAGCTAGCAGTACGTCTGTCTGTCCTGTACTGTGTGTAGCTAGCAGTACGTCTATCTGTCCTGTACTGTGTGTAGCTAGCAGTACGTCTGTCTGTCCTGTGTGTAGCTAGCAGTATGTCTGTCTGTCCTTACGTGTGTGCTAGCAGTACATCTGTCTGTACTGTGTGTAGCTAGCAGTAACGTCTGTCTGTCCTGTACTGTGTGTAAGCTAGCATACGTCTGTCGTACTGTACTGTGTGTCGCTAGCAGTACGTCTGTCTGTCTGTACTGTGTGTAGCTAGCAGTACGTCTGTCTGTCCTGTACTGTGTGTAGCATAGCAGTACGTCTGTCTGTCCTGTACTGTGTGTAGCTAGCAGTACGTCTGCTGTCCTGGTAATGGTGTAGCTAGCAGTACGTCTGTCTGTACTGTACTGTTGTGTACTAGAAGTACGTCTGTCGTCCTGTCTGTACTGTGTGTAGCTAGCAGTACGTCTATCTGTCCTGTACTTGTGTAGCTAGCTATGTTTCTGTCCTGTACTGTGTCAGCTAGCAGTACGTCATCTGTCCTGTACTGTGTGTAGCTAGCAGTACGTCTGTCTGTCCTGTACTGTGTGTAGCTAGAAGTACGTCTGTCTGTCCTGTACTGTGTGTAGCTAGAAGTACGTCTGTCTGTCCTGTGTGTAGCTAGCAGTACGTCTGTCTGTCCTGTACTGTGTGTAGCTAGCAGTACGTCTGTCTGTCCTGTACTGTGTGTAGAAGTACTGATCCTAAAGGTGGCCATACACTAGAAAGAGCGATCCCACGACATTAGACCGATTCTGCCGGAACCGCCTTTCCCAATCTTCTTTGAGACCGACATTGTATGCAAAATGATGGGATTTGCGATCGCATGTGGGGTGGTGAAGAAAAACGGGAAAGGCGGTTCCGGCAGGATCGGTCTAAATGTCGTGGATCGCTTGGTCGTTAAGTAAATCTTTCTAGTGTACGGCTATAATCCTAAGGCCCGTTCACACTGAGCTGCATTTTGGTGCAATTAATCCCACCGAAAACGCATGTGCAATGGTGAACAGTGAAAACAGTGAACAGTGATTAAAAGTGAACAGTGACCATTCGCCTTGCAACCTGCTGTGATGTCCAACTCGTTACTACATATATTGGACTAATACGGCAAAACCTCATTATTTTATAAAAAAAGGCACCGCATGCAGCATGTCGTGCGTTAACAACACAACGTTACCAATGAACGGCTCGCCACTAAATCGCAAACGCGATGTACCGCTGCATTAAAAAAAGCGCATAGTGTGAACGAAGCCTTAATTCTGGTGGCTGACAGGGCATTCTGGACTTGCAGTTTCAACAGCAGCTGAAAAGCTCATTGGATGCTGTTTACTGAACTTCTCCCCATTTGAGCTCAGATTCTAGGCTCATTGATTCCACATGGACCCAGAATCGGCCTGTTTTCTTTGCTTGGTTTCCCAGCAGGCCCCTGATGCTTCTTTACATTTTTTCCAGATCCATGAACAGAGAGAGGAGGTTAGAAGAACTACTGTTTGTTAGAGGCAGGGGGCACTCCCAGCAATGCACCGGGCCCACCCCTGGACCCATTCTTGTTATTTAATGCTAATTCATTAGTGAAAAGATTCTAAATGTAAAATTATACCTGTCGTAACCCTGGCCCATGGTCCCCCCGTGGTAAATGTGTCCTAGGGTGACTGTACCCCTTGTAACATATCTGCCTTTATTCGGGCCCCATATATACCTTCTCTCTGTTTTTAATTTCTGTCTGATTATGGAGCTGACCAATCTCCCCATCAGTTAATACATTTACCTGTTTCATCTTGGAAATGGTACAGAGAACGATACATACCATAACATGTCATACATACATAACATGTCAATAACATGTCATACAACATACCATATGCATCATATAGTCATACATGACCATACCATGTCATTATCATACCAGTCATACATCTATCTACATACATACCATAATTGTCATAATAACTAATAGTCATACATGACCATACCAGTATTATAGTACATACATAACATTACATACCATGTCATACATACCATACCATGTTCATACCATACATGCCATACCATGTCATACCATAACCATACATCGTCATACATACCATCTGTCATACATACCATAACATGTCATACGCTACCATAAACACATACCACACGTCATACCTACATACCATGTTCCATACCATACCATGTCATACAATACCAATAACCATGTCATACATACCATACCATGTCATAACATACCATACCCAATGTCAATACTACCATACCAAGTCATACATACCATACCATATGTCATACATACCCTAACATTCCATACATACCATACATGTCATACATACCATAAATCATACAACATACTCATAAATCCAATGTCAATATACATCCCATACACATGTCCATACATACCAGTACCATATGTCAAATATACCATACCATGATCTACTACCATACATGCCATACCTACCATCCATGTCAATACATACCATACATGTCATACATACCATACCCATCCAGTACCATACATAACCATATGTAAATACCACAATGTTCAAACCTATACCATACCATGTCATACATTCCATCATAACCATGTCCATACATACCATAGCAATGTTCATACCATACCCATACCATAACATGTCAAATATACCATCCATGTCATACATACCATACCATAGTCAAATATACCATACATGTCATACCATACCATATACCCTATGTCATCATCATATAAGTTCCATTACCATGTCCATACCAGATACATCATCATACATAACCGTCAAATCATACCATACCATGTCATTACATACCATACCATATGTCAAATACCCAAATACCATATCATCCATACCATACCATATGTCAAATATGCATACGCATGTCATACATACCATACCATATGTCAAATATATACCATACCATGTCATACATACCATTCCATATGTCAAATATCACCATACCATGTCATACATACCATACACATATGTCAAATATACCATACCATGTCATACATACCATACCATATGTCAAATATACCATACAATTCATACCAGTCATACATACCATACCATATGGTCAAATATACCATCCTGTCATACATACCATTACCATATTCAATGACCATACCATGTACATACTGATACATAACCATAAAACCATGTCAAATCTACCATACCATGTCATACATACCATATAATATGTCCCCCCATACCATGTCAAAACATATACCACCATGTGCTACATACCAATACCATATGTCAAATTATACCATACCATGTCATACATACCAACCATAGTCAAACATCCATACCATGTCCACATACCATACCATATGTCAAATATACCATACCATGTCATACATACCATACACCATATACCGTCAAATATACCATACCATGTCATACATACCATACCATATGTCAAATATACCATACTTCATACTGCCATACCATAGTCATAATATACCATACCCATGTCATAGCATACCATACCATTACAAGTCAAATTACATACCATACCATGTCATACATACCCATACCAATGTCAAATATACCATATGTCACATTCATACATTACCATACCATATGTCAAAACATTACCATACCATGTCATACATACCTATGTCAAAAACAATGTCATACATACATACACATATGTCAAATATACCATACCATGTCATACCTACCATCCATGTCCATACTACATACCATGTCATACCCTCCATATTCACATACCAATCCCATTCATAATAACCACCTATGTCCAATATACCATACCATGTCTACCAATACAATACCATATGTCAAATATACCATACATGATACATACATACCCTGTCATACATACATACAATGTCCAAATATACCATACCATGTCATAACATCCATACCATATGTCAAATATACCATACCATGTTCATACATACCCATACCCATATGTCAAACATCCACCATGACCCATGTCATACATACCATCATAACCAATGTCAAATATACCATACCATATCAATACTACCATACCATATTACCCAATACCATCCATCATAACATAACCATACCATATGTCAAATATACCATACATGTCATAACATACCCACCATATGTCCAAATATACCATACATGTCATAACATACCATACATTGTCAAATATACCATACCATGTCATACATACCAAGCAAAAACCATATGTCAAATATACCATACCATGTCTACATACCAAATCCATATCATACATACCATACCATATGTCAAATCACCATACCATGTCATACGACATACATTCACTACATACCATATGTCAAAAGATACCATACATGTCATACATACCATACCATATGTCAAAATATACCATACCCATGTCATACTCATATACCATATGTCAAATATACCATACCATTGTCATACATACATACCATGTCATACAACCATAACATATTCATATACCATGACATTCATACATACCATACCATATGTCAAATATACCATACCATGTCATACATACCTCCATATGTCAACATACCATACCATGTCATACATACCATACCATATGTCAAACATACCATACCATGTCATACATACCATACCATATGTCAAACATACCATACCATGTCATACATACCATACCATATGTCAACATACCATACCATGTCATACATACCATACCATATGTCAAATATACCAAGTACCATGTCAAACATACCATACCATATGTCAAATATAACCATACATGTCAACATACCTACCATATGTCAAATATACCATACCACCATGTCAAATACATACTACATACCATATGTCCAAACATACCATACCATGTCAATAACATACCCATATGTCAATATACCATACACATGTCATACAACTACCATACCATATGTCAAATATACCATACCTGCTCATACATACCATAACATATGTCAATATCCATACCATGTCATACATACCATACCATGTCATACATACCATACCCTATTCAAATAACCATACCAATGTCTCCTACCATACCATATGTCAAAATACCATACCATGTCATACATACCATACCATATGTCAAATATACACCATACCAGTCATACATACCATACCATTGTCAAATATACCACACATGTCAACATACCATAACCATTTCATACTCCATACCATATGCCAATATTACCATCCCATGTATTGGTATGGTATGTATGACATGGTATGTATGACATATGGTATGGTATGTATGACATGGTATGGTATGTATGACATGGTATGTATGACATATGGTATGTATGACATATGGTATGGTATGTATGACATGGTATGTATGACATATGGTATGGTATG
>JAACNH010000064.1:153823-179071 GCA_019447015.1 Hymenochirus boettgeri
TGGTATGTTATGACATGGATGGATATGCCTGGTATGGAATCCTGGTATGATATGTATACATGATGGCCTATGGTTATGGTAATGTGACATGGTATGGATGATGATATGTTAACTATTGTTAGTACATGTATGATGTTGCCATATTGTAGTATGACCATTATGTATTTATGACCATGTAATGGTATGGTGCGTGGACAATGGTATGTATGTCATGTATGAAGTATGACATATGTAGCCTATGTATGGTATGTATGAACATGGTATGGTTATGAATGTTATAACAAGAGCATACATATGGTAATGGTATGCTGAATGCGACATTGAGTATGGTATGAACATGTATTTAAGTAGGGTATGTAGCTGATTATGCATGTAGTAATGCATGATAATGTATGTATGACATGGTATTATGATTATTGGTATGTATGACATGTTATGGGTATGTAAGACACATGGTATGTATGTAACCTGCATGGTATAGTATGTAAAAAAAACCATAGCAACATTAAGACTACTGAGGGAGATGCAATATCCCACGCTAATGAGAAAATAAGCACTAACTCAACCTACCTATGTACTAACGTGTTAGCGAAGTAGTAAAAAGATTGGCATGGATTGTGATAGGCGGGTTGGATCAATATTGGGTAGTAGGGGGGGTAATGTCTGACAAGGTTATATGGGGCCTGAAGAGGTGGCATTAAAGGTTACGTTTAAAGTTGTTAGGGAGGTGCAGTGACGGACGACAGGGGGACATTCCAGATCCAAGGCAGTCACAAGTAAAGTCCTGAATACGGCATGGGAACGAGTGTTACATGGTGGAATGAGAGGAGGAGAATCATTTTGCGGAGACGAAGGTTGTGTCTGGGACGATATGGCTGATCGCTCTGAGATATATAGAGGGCTGTGTTTGGATAGTGCTTATAGATATGGGTGAGATATATGGAGGGCCTGTTATTGGATAGAGCTTTAATAGGATAGGGTGAGATATATGAGGGGCTGTGTTGGATAGTGCTTTATAGGATAGGGTGAGATATATTGGAGGGTGCTGTGTTGGATAGTGTCTTATAGGATGGGTGAGATATATGGAGGGGCTGTTTTGGATAGTCTTGGTATAGATAGGTGAGATATATGGTAGGGCTGTGTTTGGATAGTGTTTATAGGATAGGGTGAGATATTGGAGGGCGTGTTGGTAGTGCTTATCGATGAGGTGAGATATATGGAGGCTGTGTTGGGATCAGCGCTTTATAGGATAGGGTGATCAGATATATGAGGGCGTGTGTTGGATATCTTTATAGGATAGGGGTGAATAATCTGAGAAGGCGTGTTGGATAGTGCTTTTATAGATAGGGTGAGATATATGGAGGACTGTTTTGGATAGTGCTTTATAGATAGGGTGAGATATATGGAGGGATGTGTTGGATAGTGCTTTTATAGATAGGGTGAGATATATGGTGAGGGGCTGGTTGGATGTGCTTTATAGGATAGGGTGAGATATTGAGGGGCTGTGTTGGATAGTGGCTTTATGATAGTTGAGAATTACGGAGGGGCTGTGTTGGATAGCGCTTTATAGGATAGGGTGAGATATATGGAGGGGGTGTGTTGGATAATTGCTTTATAGGATAGGGTGAGATATATGTAGGGGCTGTGTGTTGGATAGTGCCTTTATGGATAGGGTGAGATATGTGAGGGCTGGTGTTGGTAAGTGCTTTATAGGATAGGGTGGATATATGGCTGGATGTGTTGGATAGTGCTGTTATAGGATAGGTTGAGATTATGGAGGGCTCTGTTTGGATAGTGCTTTATAGGATAGGGTGAGATATGGGGATTGTGTGGATAGTGCTTTATAGATAGGGTGAGATATATGGAGGGCCTGTGTTGGATAGTGCTTTCATAGAGAGAGGGTGAGATATAGGGAGGGCTGTGTTTGGATAGTGCTTTATAGGATAGGGTGAGATATATGGAGGGCTGTGTGGGATAGTGCTTTATAGGATAGGGTGAGATATATGGAGGGCTGTGTTTGGATAGTGCTTAATAGGATAGGTAGGATATATGGAGGGCTGTGTTGGATAGTGCTTTATGATAGGGTGAGATTATATTGAGGCTGTGTTGGATAGTGCTTTATAGGATAGGGTGAGTGAATATGGGGTTCTGGTTGGATAGTGCTTTATAGGATAGGGTGAGTATATAGAGGGCTTGTGTTGGATGTGCTTTTAGGATAGGTGAGATATATGGAGGGACTGTGTTGATGTGCTTTATAAGGATAGGGTTGCTATATATGGTAGGGGCTGTGTTTGGATAGTGCTTATAGGATAGGGTGAGATATATGGAGGGGCTGTGTGGTAGTGGCGCTTTATGGATAGGGTGAGATATGGAGGGTGTGTTTGGATGTGCTTTATAGGATAGGTGTGAGATATATGGAGGGGCTGTGTTGGATAGCGCTTTATAGGGTATGGTGAGAATATGGAGGGGCGTGTGTTGGATGTTGCTTTATATATGGGAGAGATATATGAGGGCTGTGTTGATAGCGCTTTAATAGGATGGGTGAGAATATGGAGGGCTGTGTTGGATAGTGCCTTTATAGATAGGGGTGAGAAGATATATGGAGGGCTGTGTTGGTATGGCTTTATAGGATAGTGATGATTATATTGGAGGGCTGTGTTGGATAGTGCTTTAATAGGATATCAGGGAATGGATATATGGGAGAGGCTGTGTTGGATGCGTCTTTTAGGTATGGTAGATATAGGGGGGCTGTGTGTGGATAGTGCTTTATAGGATAGGGTGAGATATTATTGAGGGCTGTGTGGATAGTGCTTTTATATACGATAGGGTGAGATATATGGAGGGCTGTGTTGGAAAGCGCTTTATAGTAGGGTGAGGAATAATATAATGAGAGGGCTGTGGTTGGATAGTGCTTTATGGATAGGGTGAGATATATATAGGGTCCTGTGTGTGGATACGCTTATGGATAGGGTGGATATATGCAGGGCTGTGTTGATAGTGCTTTATAGGATACGGGTGAGATATATGGAGGGGCTGTGGTTGGATAGTGCTTTATAGATAGGTGAGATATATTGAGGGCTTGTTTGATAGTGCTTTATATATCGGGTGGAGATATATGGAGGGGCTAGTGTTGGATAGCTGCTTTATAGGATAGGGTGAGATATAGTGAGGGCTGTGGTTTGGATAGTGCTTTATAGGATAGGGTGAGATATAGTGAGGGGCTGTGTTGGATAGTGCTTTATAAGGATAGGGTGGAGATATTGGAGGGGCTGTGTTGGATGTGCTTTATAGGATAGGGTGGAGTATTATGGATAGGGCTTTTGTTGTGATAGTGTCTTTAATAAGAGATAGGGTGAGTGAGATATAATGGAGGGCTGTGTTGGATTTGCTTTATAGGATAGGGTGAGATATATGGAGGGGCTGTGTTGGATAGTGCTTTATAGGATGGGTGAGATATATGGGGGGCTGTGTTGGATATTGCTTTATAGGATAGGGTGGATATATGGAGGGCTGTTGTTGGAATGGCTTTATAGGATAGGGTGAGAATATGGAGGGCTGTGTTGGATAGTGCTTTATAGGATAGGTGTAGATTATATGGCGGGGCTGTGTTGGATAGGTCTTTATAGGATAGGGTTGAGATATATGGATGGCGTGTTTGATATAGTGCTTTATAGTATAGGAGTGAGATATATGGAGGGCTGTGTTGGATAGTGCTTATAGGATAGGGTGCGACTTATGGAGGGGCTGTGTTGGATAGTGCTTTAATAGATAGGGTGAATATATGGAGGGGCTGTGTTGGAAGTGCTTTTATAGGAGAGGGTGGATATATGGAGGGCTTGTGTTGGATAGTGCTTTATAGGATATGGTGAGATATATGGAGGGCTGTGTTGAGATGCCCTTTATAGATAGGGTGAAATATATGAGGGCTGTGTTGGATAGTGCTTTATAGGATAGGGTGAGATATATGGAGGGCTGTGTTGGTAGTGTCTTTATCGGATAGTGTGGATATTGGAGGGGCTGTGTTGGATAGTGCTTTATAGGATAGGGTGAGATATATGGAGGGCTGGGTTGGATAGTGCTTTATAGGATAGGTGAGTTATATAGGAGGGTCTGTGTGGATAGTGCTTTATATGATAGGTGAGAATATGGAGGGCTCTGGTTGGATGTGCTTTATAGGATAGGGTGAGATATATGGAGGGGCTGTGTTGGATAGTGCTTTATAGGATAGGGTGAGATATATGGAGGGCTGACTTCCTGGTATAGTGCTTAATAGGATGGGTGAGATATATGGAGGCATGTGTTGGATAGTAGACCTTTATAGGATAGGGTGGATTGATTATATGGAGGGGTTCATTGGTGTTGGATAGTGACTGCTTTATAGGATAGGGTGAGAATATGGAGGGGGGTTGGATATGTGGCTTTATAGGAAGGGTGAGAATATGGAGGGGGGCTGTGTTGATATACTTATAGGATAGAAGTGAGATATATGGAGGGGAGGGGCTTGTTGGTGATAGTGCTTTTAGGAATGCGTGATCAGGGATAGAGATATATAGAGGGCTGTGTTGGAGGATAGTGCTTTATAGGATACGGGTGAAGATATTGGAGGGGCTGTGTTCTGGATAGTAGACTTTATAGATAGAGGTGAGATATATGGAGGGCTATTGTTGGAAGTGCTTCAATAGGTATGGTGAAGGATATATGGAGGGCTGTGTTGGGATAGTGACTTGATAGTGAGAGTAATGGGTGTGATGATTTATAGGTGGTAGGTGGACTATATGGGGCTTGGATAGTGCTTTATAGGATAGGGTGAGATATATGGAGGGCGCTTGTGTTGGATAGTTGCTTTATAGGATGGGGTGTAGATATATGGAGGGCTGTGTTGGAAGTGCTTTATAGAAGGGTAGAGAATATCGGAGGGCTGTGTTGGATTAGGCTTAAGCTAGTGAGATAGAGGAGATATATGGAGGGCTGGTTGGATAGCTGTCTTAGGATAGGGTGATATATATGGAGGGCTGTGTTGGATAGTGCTTATAGGTAGGGTGTAGCTATTAGTGGAGTGGCTGTGTTGGATAGTGCTTTATCAGGATAGGGTGAGATATGAGAGGGCTGGGTTGGATGTGGTTAATAGGATAGGGTGAGATATATGGAGGGCGTTGGAGTCCTTATAGGATCGGTTGCTATCTGGAGGCTGTTGGATAGGTATAGGAGTAGGTGAATATTGGAGGGGGTCTTTGTGTTGGATATGCTTTAAGGGATAGGGTGAGATATAGGGAGGGGCTGTTGTTGGATAGGCATTTATTACGGATAGGGGTGAGATTCTGGAGGGGCTGTGTTGGATAGCGCTTTAAAATATGGATGAGGGTGAGATATATATGGAGGGCTTGTGTTGGATAGCGCTTTATAGATAGGGTGGGCAGTATATGAGGGGCTTGTGTTGGATAGCCGCTTAATAGGATAAGGGTGAGATCAATATGGAGGGGCTGTTGTTGGATAGCGCTTTATGAGGATAGGTAGATAGGTTGAGAAATGGATGGCTGTGTTGGATAGCGCTTTACTAGGATGGGTTGAATATATGGAGGGCTGTGGTGTTGGAATAGCGCTTTACGATAGGGTGAGATATATGGAGGGGCTGTGTGGATAGTGCTTTATGGATAGGGTGAGATGTATGAAGATTGATTGGAGTAGGAGGGCCTATGTGTTGGCTAGTGCTTTTAGGTGAGATATAGGAATGGTGGAAGTCTTATGATGGTGATATTGGAAGGGCTGTGTGTGGATAGTGCTTTATAGGATTAGGGTGTAGATATATGGAGGGGCGTGGTTTGGGATAGCTGCTTTATTATAGGATAGGGTGGTATATATGGAGGGCTTGTGTGGATAGTTCTTATGAGATAGGGTGAGTATATGGAGGGACTTGTGTGATGCGATACGTGGCTTTATAGGATAGGGTGAATATATCGGAGGGGCTGGTGTTGGATAGTGCTTATAGGATAGGGTGAAATGTGAGATATAGGAGGGGCTGTTGTTTTGGATAGTGCTTTTATAGGATTAGGGATGAGATAAGGAGGGCTCGGTGGTTGTGGATGATAGTGCTTTATAGAAGGGTGAGTTGATTAATTGAGGGCGTGTGTTTGGATAGTACTTTATAGGATAGGGTGTAGATATATGGAGGGGCTGGTTGTTATGTGCTTTATAGGATTATGGCTGTGAGATATGGAGGGCTGTGTTGGATAGTGCTTTATAGGATAGGGTGAGTATTTACTACTCCCGCTGAGCGTCGGGTGGTGTGTCGTTTATGAGATCTGTTGTGATTAGTGCTTTATAGGATAGCGTGAGATAATAAGGAGGGCTTGTGTTGGATATGCTTTATAGGATAGGGGAGATATATAGAGGGCTGTGTTGGGTAGTGCTTTTATAGGATACGGGTGAGATATATGGAGGGGACTGTGTTGGATATGCTTTATAGGATAGGTGAGATATATGGAGGGCTGTTGTTGGATAGTGCTTTCATAGGACTCGGGAATTGGTGAAGATATATGGAGGGCTGTGTTGGATACGCTTTTATAGATAGGTGGGGAGAATTATGGCAGGGCTGTGTTGGTATGCTTTATAGGATAGGGTGAGATACTATGGAGGGGCTGCTGTTGGTGTGATATGTTTATAGGATGTGTGAGATATATAGAGGGCTGTGTTGGATAGTGCTTTAAGGTAAGGGGAATAAGGTGTGTGGATGTACTATAGTGGTGAGAGGAGGCTGTGGTTGGATAGTGCTTTAGGATAGGGTGAGATATATGGAGGGGAGCTGTGTTGGGATTATTGCTGTTATAGGATAGGGGTGAGAATATAGGTAGGGCTGTGTGTGGATAGTGCTTTTATAGGATAGGGTGAGGATGGGTGTTATATGTAGAAGGGTATATATCCGGCGTGTTGGATAGTGCTTTATATGTGGTGATATGGGGGTGTGTGAAAGGTTTATAGATAGGTGGATGGAGCTGTGTTGGATAGTGCTTTATAGGATAGTGGTTGAGATATATGAGGGGCTGTGTTGGCATGTGCGTATAGGATTAGGTTGAGATATGAGGGCTGTGGGCTGTTTGGAGTGCTTATAGGATAGGGGGACGATATATGGGGCGTGTGTGGATAGTGCTTATGGATAGAGTGAGTTATAATGAGGGGCTGTTTGGGTAGTGTTTATCGGATAGTGTGAGATTATGGAGGGCTGTTTGGATGTGCTTTAAGGATAGGGTGAGAATATGGATGGCTGTTGGATAGTGCTTTATTTATAGGTATGGTGAGATATATGGAGGGCCTGTGTGGATAGTGTCTTGTAGGATAGGGGAGTGAGATATACGGACGGGCTGTGTGTGTTGGTTGAAAGTGCTTATAGGATGTCGATGTGATATATATGGGGCTTGTGTGGATAGTGCTTTATAGGATAGGGTGCGATATCGGAGGGCTTGTGTTGGATAGTGCTTTATAGATAGGGTGAGATATATGGGGGCTGTGTGTTGGATAGTGCTTTATAGGATAGGGTGAGATATAGGCAGGGGCTGTGTTGGATAGTGCTTATAGGATAGGGTGAGATATATGGAGGGCTGTGTGGATAGTGCTTTTATAGATCAGGTGAGCAATATGGAGGGGGCTTGTTTGATAGTGCTTTATAGGATAGGGTGAGATATATGGAGGCGTCTGTGTTGGATAGGGTGCTTTAGTAGGATAGGGTGAGATATATGAGAGGGCTGTGTTGGAGATAGTGCTTTATATAGGGTGAGATAATATGGAGGGGGCTGTGTTGGATAGTGCTTTATAGGATAGGGTGAGATATATGGAGGTGGCTGTGTTGGATAGTGCTTTATAGGATAGGGTGAGATATATGGAGGGGCTGTGTTGGATAGTGCTTTATAGGATAGGGTGAGATTATGGGAGGCTGTGTTGGATAGTGCTTTTAATAGGATAGGGTGAGATATATGGAGGGGCTGTGTTGGATAGTGCTTTATAGGATAGGGTGGAGATATAGGGGGGCTGTGTTGGATAGTGCTTTTATAGGATAGGGTGAGATATATGAGGGCTGTGTTGGATAGTGCTTATAGGATAGGAGTGAGAGTATATGGAGGGGCTGTTGGATAGTGCTTTATAGGATAGGGTGGAGATATATGGAGGGTGTGTTGGATAGTGCTTTATAGGATAGGTTGAGATATATGGAGGGGCTGTGTGGATATGCTTTTTAGGATAGGGTGAGATATATGGAGGGGCTGTGTTGGATAGTGCTTTATAGGATTGGGTGAGATATATGGAGGGGTCTGTGTTGTGATAGTGCTTTATAGGATAGGGGTGAGATATATGGAGGGCTGTGTGTTGGAAGTGCTTATAGGATAGGGTGAGATATATGAGGGCTGGTTGGATAGTGCTTTAGTATAGGATAGGGTGAGATATAGGAGGCCTGTGTTGGATAGTGTCTTTATAGGATAGGGTGAATATATGGAGGGGCTGTGTTGGATAGTGCTTTTTAGGATAGGGTGAGATAATTGGGGGCTGGTGTTGGATATTCTTTATAGGATAGGGTGAGATATATGGAGGCGCTGTGTTGGATAGTGTCTTTATAGGATAGGTGAGATATATGGAAGGGCTGTGTTGGATAGTGCTTTATAGGATAGGGTTGAGATATATGGAGGGCTTTTGTGGATAGTGCTTTAATAGGAATCGGGTGATAATATATGGAGGTGTGGGCTGTGTTGGATAGTGCTTATAGGATAGGGTGAGATATATGGAGGGCTGTGTTGGATATGCTTTATAGGATAGGGTGAGATATATGGAGGGCTGTGTTATGGATACGTGCTTTATAGGATAGGTTGAGTATATGGAGGCCTGTGTTGGATAGTGCTTTATAGGATAGGGTGAGATATATGGAGGGCTGTGTTGGGATAGCGCTTTAGTATTAGGGCGAGATATATGGAGGGCTGTGTTGGATAGTGCTTTATAGAAGGGTGAGAATAGAGGGCTGTGTTGGATAGTCGCTTATAGGATAGGTGAGTGAGATCTACATGGGAGGGGCTGTGTTGGATAGTGCTTTATAGGATAGGGTGAGATATATGGAGGGCGGTCGGTTGATAGTATGCTTTATAGGATAGGGTGAGATATATGGAGGGGCGGTGTTGGAATAGTTGCTTTATAGGATAGGGTGGGAGATTTTTTTATAGTGGAGGGCTGTGTTGGATAGTGCCTTTTTATAGATAGGGTGAGATATATGGAGGGCTGTGGATAGTGCTTTATAGGATAGGGTGAGGATATATGGAGGGGCTGGTGTTGGATAGGCTTTATAGATAGTGGATAGTGAGGATATATGGAGGGCTGTTTTTTGGATAGTGCTTTATAGGAATGGGTGAGATATATGGAGGGACTGTGTTGGATAGTGCTTTATGGATAGGGTGAGATATAGGAGGGCTGTGTTAGGATAGTGCTTTATAGGATAGGTGAGATATATGGAGGCTGTGTTGGATAGTGCTTTATAGGATAGGGTGAGTTGAGATATATGGAGGGCTCTTGTTGGATAGTGCTTTATAGGATAGGGTGAATATATGAGGGCTGTGTTGGATAGTGCTTTAATAGGATAGGGTTGAGATATATGGAGGGCTGTGTTGGATAGTGCTTTATAGGATAGGGTGAGATATATGGAGGGCTGTGTTGGAAGGGTGAGATATATGTAGGGGCTGTGTTGGATAGTGCTTTATAGGATAGGGTGAGATATATGGGGGGCTGTGTTGTGGATAGTGCTTTAATAGGATAGGGTGAGATATATGGAGGGACTGTGTTGGATAGTGCTTTATAGGATAGGGTGAGATATTGAGGGGCTGTGTTGGATGTGCTTTATAGGATAGGGTGAGATATATGGAGGGCGGCTGTGTTGGATAGTGCTTTATAGGATAGGGGAGATATATGGAGGGGCTGTGTTGGATAGTGCTTTATCGGATGGGTGGAGATATATGGAGGGCTGGTTGGATAGTGCTTTATAGGATAGGGTGAGATATTGGAGCGGCTGGTGTTGGCATTAGGCTTATAGGATAGGGTGAGTGAGGTATATGACGGGCTGTGTCGGATGTGCTTTATAGGATATATAGGGGGGTGAGATATACTGGAGCAGGGTGTTGGACAGTGCTTATAGGATAGGGGTGAGATATTGAGGGCTCTGTGTTGGATAGGGCTTTATAGATAGGGTGAGATCTATTGGATGGGCTGTGATGTTGGATAGTGCTTTATGGATAGGGTGAGATAGAGATTAGGAGGGGCTGTGTGGATCTGTGCTTTATAGGAATAGGTGAGATATATGGAGGGCTGTGGATTGGGAAATAGTTGCTTTATAGGATAGTGTTGAGATAAGGAGGATTGTGGGTGTGTGTTGGATAGGTTGAGTTATAGGTATGGTTGAGATATATGGAGGAGTGTGTGGTGAGCTGCTTTATAGGATCCGGGTGAGAATATGTAGGGGTGTGTGTGTAGTGCTTTTGATAGGTGTTAGGAGGTGTGGACTAGTCTTATAGGATCAGGGTAGATATATGGAGGGCGTGTGTTGGATAGGCTTTATAGGATGGGTGAGATATATGGAGCGGCGTTGTTTTGGAATTGCTTTATACGGATAGGGTGAATATATGGAGGGCTTTGTTGGAAGGCTCTTTATAGGACTATAAGGGTGAGATATATGAGGCGTTTGGCTGTGTTGGTATGACTGTTTGATAGAGGGTGAGATTATGAGGAGGCTGGCTGTTTGGATAGTGCTTTATAGATAGGGATAATGGGGCTGTGTGGATAGTATATAGATGGATAGGCTCTGTGTTGCCCGCTAGCGCTTTATAGGATAGGGGTGATATCTATGGAGCGGATGTGTTGATAGCGCTTATAGGATAGGAGATGAGATATATAGGGCTGTGTGGGAAGTGTCTATTGCTAGGGATAAGGTTCGGATATATGGTAGGGCTGTGTTTGATAGTGCTTTATAGGATAGGGTGATATATGGAGGGGCTGTGTTGGATAGTGCTTTATTGAGGATAGGGTGATAGATATATGGAGGGGCTGTGTTGGATAGTGCTTTATAGGAATAGGGTGAGATATATGGAGGGGCGTGTGTTTGGATATGCTTTAAGGATAGGGTGAGTTCGATATATGTAGGGCCTGTGTTTGATAGTGCTTTATAGGTATAGGGTGAGATATATGGGGGGCTGTGTGGTGATAGCTTGCTTTAAGGATAGGAGGTGTGGATAATGGGAGGGCTGTGTTGGATAGTGCTTTATAGGATAGGGTGAGATATATGTTAGGCTTGTGTGGATAGTTTTATGCTGATACGGGTGCGTGGAGATATACGGAGGGCTGTGGTGGATAGTGCTCTTTATAGGATAGGGTGAGATATGGGGGCTGTGTTGGTAATAGTGCTTTATAGATAGGTGTGGAGATATGGAGGGCTGCTGTTGGATAGTGCTTTTATCGGATAGGGTGAGATATAGGAGGGCTTGTGTTTGGGATAGCCGCTTTATAGGGAATAGTGTGAGATCTACGGAGTGGCTGTTGTTGGTAGTGCTTTATCGGATCAGGGTGAGATATATGGAGAGGGCTGTGTTGAGATAAGTGCCTTTATAGGATATAAGGTGAGATATGACGCTTAGGTCTGTTTTTGGGATAGTGCTTTATAGGATGGGTGAGAATATGGAGGGCTGTGTTGGATAGCGCTTTATAGGATAGGTGCTGAATATATGGAGCGGGCTGTGTTGACCGTGCTTTATAGGATAGGGTGAGATATCGGAGGGCTGTGTTGATTACGACTTTATAGGATAGGGTGAGATATACGGGGGGCTGTGTTGGATAGGCTTTTCTAGGTATGGGTGAGATTATATGGGGGCTGTTGTTTGGATAGTGCTTTATAGCATAGGGTGAGTAATATGGAGGGGGATTGTGTTGGATAGTTTTATAGGCAAGAGTGAGTATATGGAGGGGCTTGTGTTGTAGTGCTAATATGCTTTATAGGAAGGGTGAGATATATGGAGGCGGTGGATAGTGCTTTATAGGTTAGGGGTGGATTAGATATATAGAGTGCTTGTGGGTCTCAAAGAAGATTGGGAAAGGCGGTTCGGCAGAATCGGTCTAATGTAGTGGGATCGCTCTTTCTAGTGTATGGCCACCTTTAGGACAGTACTTCTACACACAGTACAAGGACAGACAGACGTACTGCTAGCTACACCAGTACAGGACAGACAGACGTACTGCTAAGCTACACAAGGACAGACAGACGTACTCTAGCTACACACAGTACAGGACAGACAGACGTACTTCTAGCTACACACAGTACAGGACAGACAGACGTACTGCTAGCTACACACAGTACAGGACAGATAGACGTACTGCTAGCTACACACAGTACAGGACAGACAACATACTGCTAGCTACACACAGTACAGGACAGATAGACGTACTGTAGCTACACACAGTACAGGACAGACAGACGTACTTCTAGCTACACACAGTTCAGTACAGACAGACGTACTGCTAGCTACACACATTACAGGACAGACAAGACGTACTGCTAGCTACAACACAGTACAGGACAGACAGACGTAATGCTAGCTCACACAGTACAGGGACAGACAGACGTACTGTAGCTCACACAGTACAGGACAGACAGACGTACTGGCTAGCGACACAGTACAGTACGACGACGACTGCTAGTCACACAGTACAGGCCGACAGACGTACTGCAGCTACACACAGTACAGACAGATGTACTGCTAGCTAACCAGTACAGGACAGACAGACATACTGCTAGCTACACACACGGACAGACAGACGTACTGCTAGCTACACACAGTACAGGACAGATAGACGTACTGCTAGCTACCACAGTCAGGACAGACAGACGTACTGCTAGCTTACACACAGTACAGGACGACAGACGTACTGCTAGCTACACCAGGACAGACAGACGTACTGCTAGCTACAACAGGACAGTACAGACGTACTGCCTAGCTAAACACAGTACAGGACAGAAAGACGTACTGCTAGCTACACACAGTACAGGACAGACGACGCTACTGCTAGCGTACACACAGTACAGGACAGACAGACGTACTGCTAGCTACCACCATACAGACAGACAGACGTACTGCTAGTACACACAGTACAGAACAGACAGACTACTGCTACTACACATACAGGACAGACAGACGTACTGCTAGCTAACACAGACAGACAACATACTGCTAGCAAACACAGTACAGGACAGACAGACGTACTGCTAGTACACACCAGTACAGCAGACAGACGTACTGCTAGTACCACAAGTACAGGAACAGACGACGTTAATGCTAGATAACACAGTACAGGAAGACAGACGTACTGCTAGCTACACACAGTACAGGACAGACGACGTACTGCTAGCTACACACCATACAGGAAAGGACAGACGTACTGCTAGTACCACAGACAGGACAGACAGACGTACTGCTAGCTACCACAGTACAGACAGACAGACGTACTGTAGCTACAACAGTACAGGACGACAGTACTGCTAGCTCACACAGTCAGGACAGACAGACGTACTGCTAGCTACACACAGTACAGGACAGACAAGTACTGCCTAGCTACACACAGTACAGGACAGACAGACGTACTGCTAGCCACACACAGTACAGGACAGGCAGAAGTACTGCTAGCTAACACAGTACAGGACAGGCAGACGTACTGCTAGCTACACACAGGTACAGGACAGACAGACGTACTGCTAGTACACACAGTTACAGGACAGACAGACGTACTGCTAGCTATACCACATTCAGGACAGACAGACGTTACTGCTAGCTACACACAGTACAGTACAGACAGACGTACTGCTAGGCTACACACAGTACAGGACAGACAGACGTACTGCTAGCTACACACAGTACGAACAGGACAGACGTACTGCTACCACACCACAGTACAGGACAGACAGACGTACTGCTAGCTACACACAGTACAGGACAGACAGACGTACTGCTAGCTACACACCCACAAAAGTACAGGAACAGACAGACGTACTGCTAGCTACACACAGTACAGGACAGACAGACGTTACTGCTAGCTACACACAGTACAGGACAGACAGAGTACTGCTAGCTACACACAGTACAGTACAGACAGACGTACTGCTAGCTAAACACGACAAAGACAGAGTACTGCTAGCTACACACAGTACAGGACAGACGACGTACTGCTAGCTACCAACAGTACAAACAGACAGACGTACTGCTAGCACACACAGTACAGGGACAGACAGACGTACTGCCTAGATACACACGTCAGGACAGACAGACGTACTGCAGCTACACACAGTACAGGACACAGACGTACGCTGCTACACCACAGTTACAGGACAGACAGACGTACTGCTAGCGACAACAGTACAGGACAGACAGACGTACTGCTAGCTTCACACAGGACAGCAAGACGTACTGCTAGCTACACACAGTACAGTACAGACAGCGTTACTGCTAGCTACACACAGTACAGGACAGACGACAGTACTGCTACTACACACATCGGACAGACAGACTACTGCTCGTACAACGTACAGGACAGACAACGTACTGCAGCTACACACAGTACAGGACAGACAGAGTAATGCTAGCTACACACAGTACAGCGTACAGACCAGACGTACTGCTAGCACACCACCGTACAGGACAGACATGTACTGACTAGCTACACATAGGACAGACAGACGTACTGCTAGCTATACAACGTACAGCTACAGGACAGACTAGACGTACACGGCTGAGCTACACCAGGGCAAGGCACAGAACGTACATGCTAGACTACGACACAGTACAGGACAGACAGACGTACTGCTAGCTACACACAGTACAGGACAGACAGACGTCTGCTAGCTACACACAGTACAGACAGACCGAAGTACTGCTAGCTACACAACACAGTAAAGGACAGACAGACGTACGAGCTACACACAGGACAGACCGACGAGTACTGCTAGTACACCAGTACAGGAACAGACCAGACTTACGCTAGCTACACACAGTAGGACAGACAGACGTACTGCTGCTACACACAGTACAGGACAGACAGACGTACTGCTAGATACACACAGGACAGACAGACAGACGGTACAGTACCTACGCTAGCATACACACAGTACAGGACAGACAGACGTACTGCTAGCTACACACGGTACAGGACGACAGACGTATGCTAGCTACACACAGACGGACAGACAGACGTACTGCTAGCTACACACAGTACAGGTACAGAAGACGTACTGCTAGCTACACACAGTACAGTACAGACAGACGACTGAGTCACAGTAAAGGACAGACAGACGTATGCTAGCTTACACACAGTTACAGAACAGACAGACGTACTGCTAGCTACACACAGTACAGACAGACAGACGTACGCTAGCTACACACAGTACAGGACAGACAGACGTACTGTAGCACACACAGTACAGACAGACAGACGTACTGTAGCTACAGTACAGACAGTAGACGTACTGCTAGCTACACACAGTACAGGGGAAACAGACAGACAGACGTACTGCTAGCTACACCACAGTACAGGACAGACAGACGTTACTGCTAGCTACACCGTACAGGACAGAAGACGTACTGCCTAGATACACACAGTAACAGGACAACAGACGTACTGCTAGCTACAACAGTAACAGGACAGACAGACGTTCTGCTAGCTACACCAGTACAGGACAGACAGACGAAACTGCTAGCTACACACATACAGGACAGACAGACGTACTGCTAGCTTACACACAGGACAGGACAGACCAGTACTGCTAGCTACACACAGTACAGGGACAGACAGACGTACTGCTAGCTACACACAGTACAGGACAGACAGACGTACTGCTAGCTGACACACAGTACCAGGTACAGGACAGACGACGTACTGCTAGCTACACACCGTACAGGACAGACAGATGTACTGCTAGTCTACACATAGGACAGACAGACGTATGCTAGCTACACACATACAGTACAGGCCCAGACAGCTACGTACTAGCTAGCACACACAGGACAGACAGACGTACTGCTAGCTACACACAGTTACAGAACAGGACAGACGTACTGCTAGCTACACACCGTACAGGACAGACAGACGCGCTAGCTACCACACAGTACAGGACAGACAGACGTACTGCTAGCTACACACAGGACAGACAGACAGACGTACTGCTAGCTACACACAGTACAGGACAGACAGACGTACTGCTAGCTACACACAGTTACAGGACAGACAGAGCGTATGCTAGTCTACACACAGTACACGGACAACGTCTGTCTGTCCTGTACTGTGTGTAGCTAGCAGTAAGTCTGTCTGTCCTGTACTGTGTGTAGCTAGCACGTACGTACTGTTATTTCCTGTACGGGTGTGTAGCTAGCAGTACGCTGTCTGTCTTCCTGTGTGTAGCCTAGCAGTACGTCTGTCGTACTGTTTTTACTGTGTGTAGCTAGCAGTACGTCTGTCTGGCCTGTACTGGTGTAGATAGCAGTACGTCTGTCTGCCTGTCTGTGTGTAGCTAGCAGTACGTCTGTCTGTCCGCTTGGTAGCTAGCAGTACGCTGTCTGGTCTGTACTGTACTGTGTGTAGCAGAGGTACGTCTGTCGTCCTATGTGTGAGCTAGCAGTAGTACTCTGTGCGTCCTGTTACGGTGTGTTGTGTAGCTAGCAAAAAAGTACGTCTGTCTGTCCTGTTACTGAAGGTGTGTAGCTAGCAGTACGTCTGTCTGTCCTGTATGTGTGTAGCTAGCAGACGTCTGTCTGTCCTGTACTGTGTGTAGCTAGCAGTACGTCTTGTATGTATGTGTGAAGCTAAGCAGTACGTCTGTCTGTCCTGTACTGTGTGTAGCTAGCAGTTGTCTGTCTGTTCCTGTACGTGTAGCTAGCGCAAGTCTGTCTGTCCTGTACTGTGTGTAGCTAAGCAGTACGTCTGTCTGTCCTGCTACTGTGTGTAATCTAGCAGTACGCTATCGTCAGGTACTGTGTGTAGCTAGCAGTACGTCTGTCTGTCCTGTACTGTGTGTAGCTAGCAGTACGTCTGTCTTCCTGTACTGTGTGTAGCTAGCAGTACGTCGTATCTGGTCCTGTACTGTGTGTAGCTAGCAGTACGTCTGTCTGTACTGTACTGTTGTAGCTGCAGTACGTCTCGTCTGTCCTGTTACGGGTAGCTAGCAGTACGTCTGTCTGTCATGTAAGTGTGTAGCTAGCAGTACGTCTGTCTGTTCTGTTACTGTGTGTAGCTTAGCAGTACGGTCTGTCTCCCTGTACTGTGTGTACTTAGAAGTACGTCTGTCTGTACGTACTGTGTGTAGCTAGCAGACGTCGTATGTCCGGTACTGTGTGTAGCTAGAGTACGTCGTCTGTCTTACTGTGTGTAGCTAGCAGAGTCTGTTGTCCTGTTCACGTTGTGTAGCTAGCAGTACGTATGTCGTTACGGTACTGTGTGTAGCTAGCAGTACGTCTGTCTAGTCTGTCGTGGTAGCTAGCAGTACAGTATGTCTGCCTGTACTGTCGGTAGCTAGCGTACGTCTGTCTGTCTGTACTGTGTGTAGATAGCCGTACGTCTGTCTGTCCTGTAACTTGTGTAGCTAGCAGTACGTTCTGTTCTGTCTGGCCTTGTGTAGCTAGCAGTACGTCTGTCTGTCCTGTACTGTGTGTAGCTAGCAGTCGTCTGTCTGTCGTACGTGTGTAGCTAGCAGTAAGTCGTCTGTCCTGTACTGTGTGTGAGCTAGCAGTACGCTGTCTGTCCTGTACTGTGTGATAGCTAGCAGTACGTCTGTCTGTCCTGTGTTTGTAGCTAGCAGTCAGTCTGTCTGTCCTGTAATGTTACTGTGTATAGCTAGCAGTACGTCTGTATGTCTCCTAGTGTAGCTAGCAGTACATCTGTCTGCCTGTACGGTTGTAGATAGCAGAAGTCTGTCTGTACTGTACTGTACTGTGTGTAGCAGCAGTAGTCTGTCTGTCCTTTACGTGGTAGCAGCAGTACGTCTATCTGTTGTTCCTGTACTGGGTGTAGCTAGCAGTAGTCTGTCTGTCCTGTACGGGGTGTAGCTAGCAGTAGTCGGTCGCCTGTACTGTGTTGTTGTCGCTAGCAGTACGTCTGTCTGTTCCTGTACTGTGTGTAGCTAGGCCAGTACGTCTGCTGTCCTGTGTGAAGCTAGCAGTACGTCTGTCTGTCCTGTACGTGTGTAGCTAGCAGACGTCTGTTCTGTCCTGTACTGGTGTAGCTAGCAGTAAGTCTGTCTGTCCTTACGTGTGTAGCTAGCCGTACGTCTGTCTGTCCTGTACTGTGTGTATTCTAGCAGTACGTCTGTTGTCCTGTACTGTGTGTAGTAGCAGTACGTCTGTCATGTCTGTACTGGGTGTAGGAGCGTACGTCGTCTGTCCTGTACTGTGTGTAGCTAGCAGTACGTCTGTCGTCCTGTACTGTGTGTAGCTAGCCGTACGTCTGTCTGTACTGTACTGTGTTTGTAGCTAGCAGTTACGCTTGTCTGTCCTGTATGTGTGTAGTAGCAGTACGGCTGTTCTGTTATTGTACTGTGTGTAGCTAGCAGTACGTCTGTCTGTCATGTACTGTGTGTAGCTAGCAGTACGTCTGTCATGTCCTGTACTGGGTGTAGCTAGCAGTACGTCTGTTGTCCGTATGTGTGTAAGCTAGCAGTCGTTCTGTCTGTCGTAACTGTGTGTAGCTAGCTAGCAGTAGGGTCTGTCATGTCCTGTACTGTGGGTAGCTAGCAGTACGTCTGTCTGTACTGTACTGTGGTAGCTAGCAGTAGTCTGTCTGTCCTGTACGTGGGTAGCTCGCAGAGGTCGTCTGGTCCTTGTACTTGTGTGAGCTAGCAGTACGTTCGTCTGTCCTGTACTGTGTGTAGCTAGCAGTAAGTCTGCCTGTCCTGTAATGTGTGTAGCT
Organism: Hymenochirus boettgeri; assembly: GCA_019447015.1. Lineage (NCBI taxonomy): Eukaryota > Metazoa > Chordata > Amphibia > Anura > Pipidae > Hymenochirus > Hymenochirus boettgeri. The sequence goes on from JAACNH010000064.1 coordinate 172,775, forward strand.
AGCAGTACGTCTGGGCCTGTCCTGTACTGGGTGAGGCTAGCAGTTACGTCTGTCTGTCCTGTACGGTTGTAGCTGCAGTACGTCTGTCTGTCTGTACTGTGTGTAGCTAGCAGTACGTCTGTTGTCCTTGTTACTGTGTGTAGATACCAGTAACGTCTGTCTGTCCTGTAGTGTTGTAGCTAGCAGTACGTTGTCTGTCCTTCTGTGAGTAGCTAGCAGTACGTCTGTCTGGTCCTGCTACTGTTGTGTAGCTAGCAGTACGTCTGTCTGGCCTGTACTGGTGTAGCTAGCAGTACGTCTGTCTGTCCTGTACTGGTGTAGCTAGCAGTACGTCTGTCTGTTCCTGTACTGGTGTATCTGCAGTACGTCTGTCGTCCTGACTGTGTGAGCTAGCCGTACGTCTGTCTGTCCTGTTACTGGTGTAGCTAGCATAAGTCTGTCTGTCCTGTCGTGTGTAGCAGCAGTATGGTTGCTGTCCTGTTGTGTAGCTAGCAGTACTTGTCGTCCTGTACTGGGTAGCTAGCAGTACGTCTGTCTGTTCTGATTACTGTGTGTAGCTAGCAGTAGTTCTGTCTGTACGGCTTACTGTGTGTAGCTCGCAGTACGCTGTCTTCCTGTACTGTGTGTAGCTAGCAGACGGCTGTCTGTCTGTACTGTGTGTAGCTAGCAGTACGTCTGGTCTGTCTGTACTGTGTGTAGCTAGCAGTACGTCTGTTGTTCCTGTGTGTAGCTAGCAGTACGTCGTCTGTCTGTGGTGTTAGCTAGCAGTACGTCTGTCTGTCCGGTACTGTGTGTTAGCTAGCAGTAAGTCTGTTCTGTCCTGTACTGTGTGTAGTAGCATACGGTCTATCTGTCCGTATGTTGTGTAGCTAGCAGTAGTTGTCTGTCCTGTGTGTAGCTAGCCCGTATGTCTGTCTGTCCTGTACTGTGTGTAGCTAGCAGACATCTGTCTGGACTGTGTGTAGCTAGAGTACGTCTGTCTGTCCTGTACTGTGTGTAGCTAGCAGTACGTCTGGATAGGTACTGTTACTGTGTGTAGCTAGCAGTACTCTGTCTGTCTGTACGTGTGTAGCTAGCAGTACGTCTGTCTGTCCTGAGACTGTGTGTAGCAGCAGTACGTCGTCTGTCTCCTGTCTGTGTGTAGCGCATACGTCTGTTGTCCGGTAATGGTGTAGCTAGCAGTACGTCTGTCATGACTGTACTGTTGTGTAGCTAGAAAGTACGTCTTTCGTCTGTCCTGTACTGTGTGTACTAGCGTACGTCTATCGTCCTGTACTGTGTGTAGCTAGCAGTACGTCTGTCTGTCCTGTACTGTGTGTAGCTAGCAGTACGTCTGTCTGTACTGTACTGTGTGTAGCTAGCAGTACGTCTGTCTGTCCTGTACTGTGTGTAGCTAGCAGTACGTCTGTCTGTCCTGTACTGTGTGTAGCTGCAGTACGTCTCGTCTGTCCTGTTACGTGTGTCAGCTAAGCAGTACGCTCGTCGTGTCATGTCCAACGTGTGTAGCTAGCAGTACGGTCTTGTCTGTTTCCTGTTACTGTGTGTAGCTCGTAGCAGTACGCTGTCCTGTCTCCGCTGTAGCTAGCGTAGTCCTCCGGTACGTTAGAGCACGTACGTCTGTCTGTACTTGTACTGTGTGTAGCTAGCAGTACGTGTGTGTCCGGTACTCGTGTGTAGTAGCAGTATCGCTCGTTCTGTCCTTGACTGTGCCGTAGCTAGACAGAGTCTGTTGTCTGTTCACTGTGTGAGCTTCAGCAGTACCCGTATGTCCGTTAAGTATGTGTTACTGTAGTACGTTGTCTAGTCTGTCGGTAGCAGCAGTAGTATGTCACCCTGTACTGTCGGTAGCTAGCCAGTACCGTCTGTCTGTCTGTATCTTGTATATTGCTGTAGAGCTTATCTGCTCTAAAAGTACAGCTCGTCTGTACTGTACTTGTGTAGCTAGCAGACGTTCTGTCTCGTCTGCTACTTGTGTAGCATAGCAGTACGTCGTACTGTCCTCGTAGGCTGCGGAGCTGAAGCTGAGTCTCGGCTGTCTGCGTACGTGTGTAAGTGCATAGTCCCGTTTGCTCCTGCTCGTGTGTAGAGAGTACGTCTGTCTGTCCGTGTTGTGTGATGCTAGAGTACGTCTCGTCTGTCGTGTAATGTAGCATAGGTCTAGTTAGTCTAGTCACTGATACTGTATACTAGCGTACGTCTGTATGTCTACTAGTGTAGCTGCAGTACCATCGTGTCTGCCTGTACGGGCCCTTTGGCCTAGATACGCAGTAAGGTCTTTTGTCTGTACTGTACTGTACTGTGTGTAGCTAGCCAGTACGTCCCGTCTGTCTCTGTATGTGTGTAGAGCAGTACTGTCGTTTTATCTTTGTTCCTGTTTATGTGGTGTATTTGCTAGCATTTGTAGTCTGTCTGCTCATCTGTACTGGGGTGTAGCTACGCAGTCGTCGGGGTCGCCTGTTACTTGTGTTGTGTACGCTAGAGTACGTCTGTCTGTTCTGTCACTGTGTGTAGCTAGCCAGTACGTCTGCTGTCCTGTGTGAAGCTAGCAGTACCGTCTGTCTGTCCTGTAACGGTCGTACCCGTAGTCTGTCAATCGTCTTCCCCCTGTTCCTCAGGTCACTGCTACTGTGTGTAGCTAGCAGTACAGTCTGCTCTGTGCCCTACGTGTGTAGACAGCGACGTCTGTCTTCCCTGTATCGCCTGCACTCCGTCGTATTTTAGGCAGTACTCTGTTGTCCTGTACTGTGTGTAGTAGCCAGTACTTTCTGTCCGTACTGTGTGTAGAGCGTAACGTGTCTGTGTACTGCTGTACTAGCATACGGTATGTCGTCCTGTACTGGGTGTAGTAGACGTACTTGTCTGTCCTGTCTGTCAGACTGTGTTGTAGCTTAGCAGTACTGCTGTTGTTGTATGGTGGTAGTAGCAGTACGTGCTGTTCTGTCCTATTGTATGTGTGTAGCTAGAGTACGTCTGTCTGTCTGTACTGTGTGTAGATAGCAGTAGCGTCATGTCTGTACTGTCTAGAGTACTCTTTTCCGTGGTTAAGTCAGCGTTCTTCTGTCGTACTGTAGCAGCTACTGGTCTGTCATGTCCTGTACTGGTGGAGCTAGCAGTACGTACTGTCTGTACTGTACTGTGGTAGCTAGCAGTTTAGTCTGTTGTCCTCGTATGTGGGTATCTCGCAACGTCTAGTTTGTACTGTGATCGTCTACAGTCACTGTTGTCTGTCCTGTACAGTAAGTCGGCTGTACGACTTAGCGAAGTAAGTCTGTCTGTCCTGTCTGCTAGTGAGTACGTTTTCTGCTGTGTAGCTAGCGTACGTCTTTGATGGTACTGTCGTAGCTAGTACTGGGGCTGTAAGGAGCTAGCATACGGCTGCTGTCCTGTACGTGTGTAGCTAGCGTACGTTGTCTGTCATGTACTGTGTTACTGAAGTACGTCTGTTGTCCTTGTACGTGTGTAGTCGAGTAAGCGTCTGTCTGTACCTGTATTGTGTTGTAGCTAAGCAGTATCGTCTGTCTGTCCTTACTGTGTAGTAGCTAGCAGTACGTCTGTCTGCCTAGCTACTTTGTTGTGAGCTAGCAGTACGTCTTAGTTGGCCATGATACTGGTGTGTAGCGTAGCAGTACGTCTGTCTGTTCCGTGTACTGGTGTAGCTAGCAGTACGTCTGTTGTTCCTGTACTGGTTACTGCAGTACGTCTGTCGTACTGATGTGTGATCTAGCGTTACGTCTGTCTCCTGTTACTGGTGTAGCTAAGCAGTAGTCTGTCTGTCTGTTACTGTGTGTAGCAGCGTAGTATGGTCTGGACTGTACTGTGTTAGCTAGCAGTATCTTGATGTCGTGTACTGGTAGCTAGCAGTACTCTGTCTGTCCTTGTTAGGCAGTGAGTTTTACTGTGTGAGTAGCAGTACGTCTGTCTGTACGGCTTATGTGTGTAGCCTAGCAGTAGCTGTCTGTCCTGTACTGTGTGTAGCTAGCAGACGTCTGTCGTGTCTGTACTGTGGTAGCTAGCAGTACGTCTGTCTGTCATTTGGGGTAGCTAGCAGTGACGCTGTATGTCCTGTGTGTAGCTAGCAGTACGTCGTCTGTCTGGTGTTAGCTAGCAGTACGTCTGTCTGTCCGGTACTGTGTGGTATAGTAGCAGTAGTCTTGTTTGTCCTTTGACTGTGTGTAGTTAGACAGTACGTCTATCTGTCCGTTACGTTGTGTATGTAGCAGTAGTCTTGTCTGTACGTGTGTGTAGCTTAGCGTATGTCTGTCTGGTCCTGTACTGCTGTGTAGCTAGGCAGACATTTGGACTTGTGTAGTGTACGTACTGTGTCTGTAGGTAGCTAGCGTCGTCTGGATAGGTACTGTGTACTAAGTGCTCTGTATGCATAGCAGTATCTCGTCTGTCTGTACGTGTGTAGCTAGAAGTACGTCTGTATGTCCTAGACTGTTGTTGGCTAGCGCAGTACGTCGTCTGTCTCCTGTATGTGGTAGTAGCAGTAGCGTCTGTTGTCCTGGTAATGGTGTAGCTCGCAGTACGTCTGTCATGTACTGTACTGTTTGTAGCTTAGAAAGTACGTCTCTTCGTCTGTCCTGTAGGCTTTGTGTGTAGCTGCAGTACGTCTATCGTACCTGTAAGTGTGTGTAGCTAGCAGTATGTTGTCTGTCCTGTACTGTGTGTAGCTAGCAGTACGTCTATCTGTCCTGTTGTGTGTAGCTAGCAGTACATGTCTGATTCCTGTACTGTGTGTAGACTAGAAGTACGTCTGTCTGTCCTTGTACGTTGGTGTTAGAGTACGCGTGCTTGGTTAGTAGAGTACGTCTGTCTGTCTGCTGTGTGTAGCTAGCATAAGTCTGTTCTGTTCCGGTTACTGTGGTTGTAGCTAGCAGTACGTCTGTCTGTCCTGTACTGTGTGTAGAAGTACTGATCCTAAAGGTGGCCATACACTAGAAAGAGCGATCCCACGACATTAGACCGATTCTGCCGGAACCGCCTTTCCCAATCTTCTTTGAGACCGACATTCGTATGCAAAATGAATGGGATTTGCGATCGCATGTGGGTGGTGAAGAAAAACGGGAAAGGCGGTTCCGGCAGGATCGGTCTAATGTCGTGGGATCGCTTGGTCGGTTAAGTAAAATCTTTCTAGTGTACGGCTATAATCCTAAGGCTCCGTTCACACTGAGCTGCATTTTGGTGCAATTTAATCCCACCGAAACGCATGTGCAATGGTGAACAGTGAAAAAGTGAACAGTGAAAAAGTGAACAGTGACCATTCGCCTTGCACTGCTGTGATGTAGCACTACTCGTTACTACATATATTGGACTAATACGGCAAAACAATCATTATTTTGATAAAAAAAGGCACCGCATGCAGCAGTGTCGTGCGTTAACACACAACGTTACCAATGAACGGCGCACTAAATCGCAAACGCGATGTACCGCTGCATTAAAAAAAGCGCATAGTGTGAACGAAGCCTTAATTCTGTTGGCTGACAGGGCATTCTGGGACTTGCAGTTCAACAGCAGCTGAAAGCTCATTGGATGCTGTTACTGAACTTCCTCCCCATTTGAGCTCAGATTCTAGGCTCATTGATTCCACATGGAACCCAGAACGGCTGTTTTCTTTGCTTGGTTTCCCAGCAGGCCCTGAGCATTCTTTACATTTTTCCAGATCCATGAACAGAGAGAGAGGTTAGAAGACTCTGTGTTAGAGCAGGGGGCACTCCCAGCATGCACCGGGCCCACCCCTGGACCCATTTCTTGTTATTTAATGCTAATTCATTAGTGAAAAGATTCTAAATGTAAAATTATACCTGTCGTACCCTGTGCCCATGGTCCCCCCGTGGGTAAATGTGTCCTAGGGTGACTGTACCCCTGTAACATATCTGCCTTGATTCGGGCCCCATACTAGACATTCTCTCTGTGTTTAATTTCTGATATGGAGCTGGACACAATCTCACCATCAGTTAATACATTTACCTGTTTAATTGGAAATGGTACAGAGAAGATACATACCATAACATGTCATACATACCATAACATGTCATACATACCATACCATGTCATACATACCATACCATGTCATACATACCATAACATGTCATACATACCATAACATGTCATACATACCATAATGACATGGTATGGTATGTATGACATATGGTATGGTATGTATGACATATGGTATGGTATGTATGACATATGGTATGGTATGTATGACGTGGTATGGTATGTATGACATGGTATGTATGACATATGGTATGGTATGTATGACATATGGTATGGTATGTATGACATGGTATGTAT
>JAACNH010000064.1:179238-192980 GCA_019447015.1 Hymenochirus boettgeri
ATTCCGTCTATTATATACATTATATCCCTCATTACTATATAGTATTCCCTATTTAATTAACATTATATCCCCTATTACTATTAGTATATATTCCCTATTATTATACATTATATCCCTCATTACTATATAGTATATTCCCTATTTTATACATTATATCCCTATTACTATATAGTATATTCCCTATTATTATACATTATATCCCCCATACTATATAGTATATTCCCTATTATTATACATCATATCCCCCATTACTATTATAGTATATTCCCTATTATTATACATCATATCCCCCATTACGTATATAGTATATTCCTTCCTATTATTATACATCATATCCCCCATTACTATATAGTATATTCCCTATTATTATATATTATATCCCCCATTACTATATAGTATATTCCCTATTATTATATATTATATCCCCCATTACTATATAGTATATTACCTATTATTATTATTATCCCCCATTACTATATAGTATATTCCCTATTATTATACATCATATCCCCCATTACTAATAGATATTCCCTATTATTATACATTATATCCCTCATTACTATAGAGTATATTCCCTATTATTAACATTATATCCCCTATTACTATATAGTATATTCCCTATTATTATATTATATATCCCCCATTACTATATAGTATATTCCCTATTATTATACATCATATCCCCCATTACTATATAGTATATTCCCTATTATTTAATCATATCCCCCATTTACTATATCAGTATATTCCCTAATTTTTATTATACATCAATATCCCCCATTACTATATAGTATATTCCCTATTTATACATTTATCCCCCATTACTAGATAATATTCTCCTATATATTAACATTTAACCCCATTACTATAAGATATTCCCTATATTATACATTAATTCCCTATTCTATAGTATATTCCCTATTATTATACATCATATCCCCCATTACTATATAGTATATTCCCTATTATTATACATCATATCCCCCCATTACTATATAGTATATTCCGTATGATTATACATCATATCCCCCATTACTATATAGTATATCCCTATTATTATACATCATATCCCCCATTACGATATAGTATATTCCCTATTATTATATATATACCCCCATTACTATATAGTATATTCCCTATTATTATATATGATCTCTCCCCATTCTATATATATTACCTATGTTATATATATTATATCCCCCATTACTATATAGTATACGTCCCCTATTATTATACCCATCGATTCCCCCATTACTATATAGTATATTTTCCCTATTATTTCTGTATATCCCCCATTACGATATAGTATATTTCCATACTTACCCTATTACTTATATATTCCATATTTCTATATCCCCATTACTATATTTATATGTCCCTATTATTTACATCATATCGCTACCATTATACTATATAGTATATCCCTTTATTATACATCATATCCCCTTCCATTACTATATTAGTATTCCCTATATATTATATCAATCTATATCCCCATTCTATATATTATATTCCTATTATTCTATACATACTCCACCCATTACTATATACTATATTTCCGATTATATACATTATATCCCCATTACTATATAGTATATTCCCTATTATTATACATCATATCCCCCATTACTATATAGAATATTCCCTATTATTATACATCATATCCCCATTACTATCTATATATTCCCTATTATTACACATCATATCCCCCATTACTATATGTATATCTTCCCTATTATTATACATCTATCCCCTATTACTATATATTATATTCCCTATTATTACACATCATTCTTCCCCCATTACTATATAGTATATTCCCTATTATTTATTACATATATTCTCCATTAACTATATAGTATACTTCCCTAATATTAATACTCATATCCCCCATGCTATATGTTATTTCCCTATTATTATACATATTATCCCCATTACTAAATAGTATATTCCCATTTACATTACCCTTACTATTAGTATATCCTAATTATACGTATTCCCCCATTACTATTATGTATATTCCCTATTATTATAACATTATATCCCCATTACTATTATAGTATTCCTCTATTATTAACACACTATCCCCCAGGACTAATATATGTATATCCCTATATTCCAACATCATTATTCAACCCTTTCCATTACTAATTAGTATTAGTCCCTACCTTAGGACACATAATTCCCCCATTTACTATATTATATTCCCTATTATTACACATCATATCCCCCATTACTAATATATTGTTATATTCCAGATTATTACACACCTCTGTTATCCCCCATTACTATATAGTATATTCCCTATTATTATATATTATATCCCCCATTACTATATAGTATATTCCCTATTATTATATATTATATCCCCCATTATTACTAATATAGATATTCCCTATTATGATTACCTCTATTCCCCCATTACATTATATATTCCCTATATTATATATTATATCCCCCATTACTATATAGTATTATTCCTATTATATATATTATATCCCCATTACTATATAGTATATTCACTATTATTATATTATCTATCCCTCTCATACTATATAGGATATTTTCTCCTATTATTATACATTAGATTCCCCCATTACTATACAGTATATTCCCTCTTATTATATATTATATCCCATCCCCCATTACTATATAGTATAATTCCCTATTGTAGATATTGTATCCCCCATTACTATATAGTTATTTTCCCTATTATCATTATTCCCCCATTTCTATATAGTTATATTCCCTATCTTATCATTATATCCCCCCGTACTATATTAGTATACTTTCCCTATTATTATATTCTTATTCCCCTCATACTAGATAGTATATTTTCTCCATATTATTATAGATTAATATCCCCCATAATCACATATTAGTATATTCCCTATATTATACTCATATCCCCAATTACTATAGAGTTCTTCCCCTATTTATTATACATTATATTTCCCCCATTACATATAGTATATTCCCTATATTATTACATTATCCTATCCCCCATTTACTATATTCGATATTCCCTATTATTATTCATTCAATCCTCAGTACATATAGTATATTCCCTATTATATACATCATATCCCCATACTATATAGTATATTCCCATATATATTAGTCTAACTATATGTTACCCTATGAAATCCTTATTAGTATAGTAAAAAGATTTCCCTATATAGACATCATATCCGCCCCCATTATATATAGTATATTCCCTATTAGTTATCATTAGATCCCCCAGTACTATTATAGTATGATTCCTATTATTATACATTCATATCCCCCATTACTATATAGTATTCCCTATTATAACATCTATCATATATAGATATCCGTAAAAACCCCCATTACTATATAGTATATTCCCTATTATTATACATCATACAATACAAGCACTATCCAACACAGCCCTACATATATCTCACCCTATCCTATAAAGCACTATCCAACACAGCCTCTATATATCTCACCCTATACTCTATAAAGCACTATCCAACAACAGTTCCCTCCCTATATCTCACCCATCCTATAAATCACTATCCAACACAGCCTCTCCATATAATCGCACTCTATGCTATAAAGCACTTCCAACACAGCCCCTCCAGAATCTCACCCTATCCCCTATAAGCACTATCCAACACAGCCCTCCATATATACTATTCTTCACCTATTCCTGAAAAGCAACTATCCAACACCCCCCCGCGGATATCTCACCCTATCCTATAAAGCGCTATCCAAACAACAGCCCTCCGTATATCTCCCCCATCCTATCAAGCCTGTCCAACACAGCCTCCATATATCCTCACCTCTACCTATAAAGCGCTTCTCCCCACAGCCCTCCTATAATCTCACTCCACCCTATCCTATAAAGCACTATCCAACACAGCCTCCATATCTCGACCCTTATCCTATAAAGCACTATCCAACCACAGCCCACTTGCCCTCTCATATTATCTCACCCTATCCGAAAGCACTTTCCCACGCTAGCTCCCCCGTATATCTCACCCTTCCATACAGCGGCTATCCAACACCGCCCTCCATATATCTAACCCTATCCTATAAAGCACTATCCACACAGCACTCCCATATTCACCTCTTCCTAATAACTATAAGCCCTATCCAACACCGTCTCCCTCCATATATCTCACCCTATCCTATAAGCACTATCCAACACATGCCCCCCGTAATCTTCTCCCTATCCGATAAAGCTCTATCCAACACAGCCCAGGTCTATATATCTCACCCGGATCCTATAAAGCCTCTAATCCAACCAACACGCCTCCATATATCTCACCCTATCTATAACCACTCTCCAACACAGTCCCCTCCATATCGCTCACCCATCCCTATAGGCACTATCCAACACAGCCCTACTTATATCTCACACCCTATCCATAAAGGCACTATCCAACACAGCCCCTCCATATATCTCACGCCTATCCTATCAGCACTATCCAATCACAGCCCCTCCATATTATCTTCCCCCTATCCTATAAGCACTATCCACACAGCCCCTCATAGATCTCACCCTAGCCTTATTTTAACGACTATCCCACACAAGTCAGCCCTCCATATATCTCACCCTAGCCTATCAAAGCACTATCCAACACTAGCCCTCTATATAGCTCACTCACTCACCCTAGCCTTATAAAGCGCTATCTCAACACATCCCTCCATAGATATCACACCCGATCCTATTATTAAGCGCTATCTCTCAACACAGTTCCAGTCCCTCGTATACTATTTCTCTTCACCCTATCCTATAAAGCACTATCCAACACAGCCCCTCCATATATCTCACCCTCTCCTATACAGCACTTATCAACCCGCCCCTTCATATATCTCCACTACCTATAAAGCACTATCCAATCAACAGCCCCTCCTATTCTCTCCCATCCTATAAAGCACTGTCCTAACCCAGCCTCCATATATCTTTCCCACCCTATCCTATACAAGCCTATCCAACCCACCCCTCTCATAGATCTCCCCTATCCTATAATAGCACTATCCAACACAGCCCTCCATAATCTGCAACCCTACTATCCATTCAAGCACGTCCCAACACAGCCTCAATATATCTACACCCTATCCTATTAAAAGGCAGTGGGGGGGGAGGGGGACGATCCACACATACGTACCCCCTCCATTCTCCTCCCTTCCTTAAAGCACGATCCCACACATCCTCCATAGTCTTCTACCCTATCCTATAAGCACGTATCCAACACAGCCCCTCCATATTATCTCACCCTAATCCTATAAGCACTATCCAACACAACAGCCCTCATATATCTCACCCTATCCTAGAAAGCGCTATCCAACACAGCCCCTCCCCGTATATCTCACCTCCCTATCCTATAAAGCACTATCCAACACAGCCCCCATTATCTCACCCTAATCCTATAAAGCACTATCCAACACAGCCCGCCATATATCTCCACCCTATCCTATAACGCACATAATAGGGAATATACTATATAGTAATAGGGGATATAATGTATAATATTAGGGAATATACTATATAGTAATGGGGGATATAATGTAAAATGATACTATATATTTTGAGTACAAAATAACAAAAATGTAAGTTATACTGGTGAAAATATTTCCACCAATGAAATTCTGAGACATACCCCCAGTGTTCCTTGGCCCACCCTGTGGGAGGACCTGAAATTATGTTTAAAATTCGGGAATAAAAAATTGAGGATCTTTAATATAATGAGGTGTAATATAATAATAATATAATGGGGGTGTAATATAATAATATAATATAATGGGGTGTAATATAATAATATAATGGGGGGTATAATTTTATAATGGGGGTGTAATATAATAATATATAATAAGGGATATAATAATGTAATAAAATGGGGGTATAATATAATAATATATAATATAATAGGGGATATAATAATATTATAATATAATGGGGGATATAATATAATTATAATGTAAAATAAAGGGTGATATAATATAATAATATAATGGGGGATATAATAATAGAATGGGGGTATAATATAATAATAATAGAATGGGAATATAATAATAATATAATAACCAGAAAGGGAAAGTTTAAGTATAAACTTTGAATTTGGCTTGAAAGACTTGAAATATGTCACATGCATTAAAGGCAGGTCAGTTGGTGTGTGTGTGTATTCATATCAGGTTGGGGGATAAAATACTAACTTTTTTGATGATTGGTCAAAATGTGACTATAGTTACCCTTTAAATATGGCTGCCATGGAAATGGAAGGGTGGGTCAGTAGGTGGGTGTACCTGGATCAGGTTGGAAGTTAAAAAAAATGATTACTGTTTTGTTGTTTTAACTTTAGTTAACCTTTAACCCTTTCACTGCCACAGATCGTATATTCACGATCTGTGCAGTGAATGATCACGATCTGTGGCTTCCCCCCTCCCGAAAATTTTTTGCCCCCCGCTAGGAGCGATCGGGGGGCAGCATTCAACTGCCCCCTAGTCCCCTCGATCCCCCTCGGTTTCGTCCAATTCCGAGTGGGGGGATCGGGAGATTTCCCTACCTTTAGGTAGGTCCGCATGGAGGAGAGGGCCTATGCAGAGGAATACAGGAAGCGGAAAGGGGACATGGCTTCCCCTTCACCGGGGTCTTCCCTGAAACTGGTAAGAGACTGCCCTGGTGGTCTAGTGGAGGTACTGCAGTGTGATCTCCATTCAGATCACGCTGCATACCTGTATAGCACAAGGTGTCATGCTGCCAGCTGTACTATACATTTTGTGAATGGAACTCAAAGTTCCATTCACAAATAGGATTTTTTTAAGTCTTTGCTACTACGAAGACTTAGAAAAAAAATGGGACAGAGATCAAAATTTGGTGATCACTTCTGATCACCAAATTATGATCTTTGCCAATGATGAAAAATCACTTCCTGGAAAATGATTTCCGGGAAGCGATTTTTCCGATCGGATTTCGAATTGGAAAACGGGCATTTATGCACGTATTCCAATTTTGGTATCATTCCCTAAATGATTGATGATCATCTTTGGGAATGATCCAAAAAAAAGGGGGGAAATGCACACAAAAAAAACTTAAAGTGATACACACTCCTTTTTTTTAACCTAAAAAACTATAAATTAGCACAAAACTTGTCTTCTTCAAGCTTCCCAATGTCCCCGGTGATATCGGTAAAGTAAAAACGTGGATCATTATTTGTTCGATTTCAAGGGAAACTAAGCCTAATTTAGTAGGAAAATTTTGCAGAGGTACCAAAAAAAGACCGGATTAATTTTTAGGATCAGTAAAAAGTGCAAAAACTTGTGGGACTCTCCGTACTAAAGCTTTTCACCTAAAATAACACTAAAAAGGGGAGTGGGGATGGGTTGGGGGGTGGGTTGTGGCGTTTGTTTAATATTTTTTCTTGTATTGCAATTTCGCCTGGATCCCAATTGAGCTAGTTGGTGGCCCCGTCATGTTTGCACCCTAAAGTGGGTTAGGTAGGTTTTCAACCATTGAGTCCTCTTATTTATTTTTTTTCACAAAATCGCCTAAAAGCACGGAGTTCTATGAATAACAGCGTCTGGAATTCTTCATGTATATATGAAAGCATGATACCATCACGTAGCTGAAGGTGTGTAGCTTCCAAAAATATATAGTTTGTGGGGGGTATTTCCAAATTGATTAGGCTGTTCAAATTACAGAACACTTTTTTTCTTGTAATTACACTTGTGCATGTGTCCCATTTGAGTGGCCACCTCTCTGTGTGCACCCACAAATATGGCATACCGTTTGATGTAGGATATGTGGGAGATTGACATTTAGTGGGTTTTTTGCTTGTCAAGTTGGTTTAGGTAGGATTTCAATCCTTGAATCATCTTATTTTATTTTTCACAAAACCTCCTAAAAACACAGAGTTCTTTGGATCACTGGGTCTGGAATTCTTCATGTATGTATGGAAGCATGGCACCGTAACGTAGCTGAAGGTGTGTAGATTCCAAAAACATATAGTTTGTGGGGGGAATTTCCATGTTTCGGGACTGTTTCCTTAGAAAAAGGGTAGGCTGTTCAAATTACAGAGCACTTTGATTTTTTCTTGTAATTGCATTTGTGCATGCGTCCAATTTGAGCTAGTTGGTGGCCACGTCTCTGTGTACATCCACACATAGGGCATACCGTTTGATTCAGAACATGTGGGAGATTGATATTTAGTGGGGGGTTTTATTTGTGGGGGGCATTTCCAAGTTTTGGGGCTGTTTGAAATTACAGAGAACTTTGATTTTTTTCTTGTAATTACACTTGTGCATGCGTCCCATTTGAGCTAGTTGGTGGCCACGTCCCTGTGTGCATCCACGCATATAGCATACCGTTTGATTCAGAACATGTGGGAGATTGACATTAAGTGGGTTAAGGTAGGATTTCAACCCTTGAATCATCTTACTTTATTTTTCACAAAACCTCCTAAAATCACGGAGTTCTTTGGATTACTTGGTCTGGAATTCTTCATGTATGTATGAAAGCATGGCACCGTAACATGGCTGAAGGTGTAAATTCCAAGAATATATAGTTTTGGGGGGTATTTCTAATATAGAGGGGTGTTTAGTCTAACAAATCTGAAAAGTTGCTGTAATTGGGCCATTGTTCATTGGCTCACTTTGTGGCTAGTTGATTCCACGTTTGCGTGTGTTACCATACATAGGGCATACCGTTTGATTCAGGACATTTAGGAAATTGATATTTGGTAACTTTTTTTTATATTACTTGGGATTTTGGCATGATTTCTACCTTTGAGAGTGTTTTTTTCCAATGTTTTAGAAAATCTGCTAAAACTGCGAACTTCTACGAAGAACTGCGCCCACACCATTGATGGTACGAATAAACAAACTACAGAATTTCGTAGATAAAGGTGTGTGGATTCGAGACATATATGGTTTGTGGGGGTTGTTTTGTGGGGAAAAGTGCAGACTGTTCAAATTCAGATTTGACTGAATATTTTTGCTGTTTCTGAGCCATCGTGCATTGTCTCACTTTGTAGCTTTTCGCTTCCATATCTGAGTGTGTAACCACACATATGGCATACCGTTTGATTCAGGACATTTGGGAGATTGATATTTGGTAACTTTTTTTTACATTCCATGGGGTTTTTGGCATGATTTCTACCTTTTTGAATGTTGTTTGATGTTCATTTTTTTTGAAAATCTGGTAAAAGTGCAAACTTCTACGAAGAAGAACTACAGCGTTACATAGCTGAAGGTGTGCAGATTCAGGAATATATAGTTTGGGGGGGTATTTTTGAGTTGGGGGGGCGTTTTGTGGAAAAAACTGCAGACTGTTCAAATACAAAAAGGCTAATTTTTTTTGTGCTACTGACATTTGGCACTGGTCACGCTCTGGGTTAGTTGGTAGCCAGAGTAAGGTGTTAAAACAGCATTGTATCTGCATCTTAAGGATAAAGGACATACCTTTGAAGATTGTAATGTTAACATATTGGCGAAGGAACGTGACTAGTTCAAGAGAGGTGTTAAGGAGGCCTTATGTGAAAATAAAGAAAACAAGCCTAAATAGAGGTGGGGGGGTCGACACCAACTGTCTGCCATGTACAATGCTGTTTTAACACTTACTCTGGGCGTTCCTATACACCTCTTAGCCACTATCCAATCACACCCTTAACACCTGGCTGTGATATGTTAATTGGATTTTCCAGGGTACATAATTGCCCGATTCTGACAAGTATTCTGAATTGAGAAAGCCATCGGATGACTAGCGAAACGTCTTCAAGAACTACATTTCAAGTCCAGTTGATCTAATTGAATACAACAGATAAATCTAAATTAGTTTTTTTGACTTTAGTTACCCTTTAAATATGGCTTCCATGGGAATGGAAAGGTAGGTCAGTAGGGGTGTACCGCGGTCTGTGTGGGGGGTTTGGGGTATCACCATTTGTATTTATGACCATTAAAAAAAAACTGTTTTGAATATTCCACATTTGAGGATTGTTACCATTATAGTCTATGGGAAAAAATGTCCGGAAATTCGCCGATAACGCCGTAACGCTTCCGCGGATTCCTTAGCTAGAAGATAGCACACTTCTCCTATATGCCCCGCACGTCTGTACGAATTTCATGTCTCTAGCTCAAAAACTGTGGGAGGAGATACGGTCCAAAAAAGCGGAAGAATAAAACGGAAGAATAAAACGGAAGAAGAAATAGAAAGAACAGGAATTTAGCTTTTTCAAGCCAAATTAAAAATAATAATATAATGTGGATATTATAATAATAAAAATATAATAATATAATGGGGATATAATGGTAATATAGTAATAATATAATGGGGTATATAATATAATAATAATAGAATAGCTAATAAGTAATAATAATAATATATAATAATAATACATATAACAATATAATAATCTAATAATATAATGGGGATATAATATAATAGTAATAACTATATACTAATATAATAGAGATATACTATAATAATATAATAGTAATATAATAATAACAACAATATAATAATATAATAATAACAATATAATATTAATATAATATAATAATAATATAAAAAATAAAAAATATAATAATATAATAATTAACAATATAATAATGATAATAAATAATAACAATATAATAATAATATAATAGGGATATAATATAATAATATTATAGTAATATAATAATAATCTAATGGGATTGATATAATAATAATATAATAGTAATATAATAATACAAATAATAATCTAATGGGCATGATATAATAATAATATAATATAATATCTAATTAATAATTCTAATGGGGGATGATATAATAATCATAATATAATTTATATAATAAAATCTAATGGGGATGAATATAATTATATATAGTAATATAAATAATAATCTAATGGGGATATGAATAATATAATATATTTGTAATATATATAATAATCTAATGGGGATGATATAATAATAATAATAGTAATATAATAATCTAATGGGGATGATATAATAATAATAATCAAATGGGGATGATATTATATTACTATTATATTATTATATCATCCCCATTAATTATTATATTACTATTATATTATTATATCCTCCCCATTAGATTATTATATTACTATTATAATCTAATGGGGATGATATAATAATATAATAATAATAATAATCTAATGGGGGTGATATAATAATAATATAATAATAATAATCTAATGGGGATGATATAATAATAATATAATAATAATAATCTAATGGGGATGATAATAAATAATATAATAATAAATAATAATAATCTAATGGGGTGAGATTGGATATTGATTAATATATATATAATCATAATACTAATGGGGATGATAATAGTATTATAAAGTAATAAATAATAATAATAATCTAATGGGAAGATATAAAATAATATAATAATAATATTAATGGTGGGTGATATAATAATATAATAGATAGAATAATAATAATAATCATAATAATGGGAATGTATAAAATATGAATAGTAAATATAATATAATCTAATGGGATGATAACTAGATATAATAGAAATACTAATCTAATGGGGATGATATATATAATATAATAGTAATATATAATAATCAATGGGGATGATCTAATAGTTAATATAATAATAATATAAATGGGGATGATATAATAATAATATAGTAATATAATAAATAATCTAATGGGGATGATATAATAATAATATATCAATATAAAAAATCTAAGGGGATGATATAATAATAATATAATAATAATCTAATGGGATGATTATATAATAATATTAATAATCATAATCTAATGGGGTGAATATAATAATAATAATATACTATAATCTGTCCTAATACTCTACTGCGGGCGAGACCTGTCTACTATAATTCGATATTGACTGCACACACTCATTATATGTACACTCGTAAGAATTGGGAACGCCACCCCCCCCCCCAGGTGTTATGTATTTGTGAATATAAAATCTGATTCTAAGGGGCGCCCCCATGATATTATAATATACTTCTGACTCAATGGCGACGCACTATATATATCTAGATCAAATAATGAACGTGTAAGGGACCAAGATAAGTTCTCATACTAGAGAAACGGGACTCGTAATCAATAAAGACATAATAGTAAATAATATAATCTAATGGTTTTGAGCTATAAAATACTATAATAGTAATATAAGAATAATTTAATGGGCGGATGATTTAAATAATATATAATTAATCTAATGGGGAGGATATATATTCATATAATAATAATTAGAATAATAATTCTAATGGGGCTGACTATAATAATATAAATAATAAGATAATATAATATAATGGGGATGATATAATATTAAATAAAATATAATAATAATCTCGCACATGGCGTTTTCCCCACTGGATGATATAATAATAATAATAAGAATCTAATAATAATTCTAATGGGGATGATATAATAATTAATAAATAAAAATGAATATATAAGGGGATGATATATAATAAATAATAATATAATATAATAACATTAATAAATAATGTAATCCAATGGGGCATGATATAATAATACATCAATAATAGGAATATAATGGGAATGATATAATAATAATATAATAATAATAATCATACATAGGGATGATGGTATAACTCAAATAAGGAGAATAATCATCTATGTGGGAATGAAGAATAAGAAATACACTATAGATGGGAAGAACATTTTGATCAGTAAGTACACACACAGTATGTTACACGCAACCCCTTACATCCTTTATTGGGACTCCGTTGCTACAATCATTACCCTACCACTTTCCTTATTAATAAGTATAATATAATAGTATAATAATTAACTAATAGGGTGATATATAGTAATAATAATATAATAGGTAATAGAATGGAATGATATAATAATAAGATAATAATGAATAATAATCTAATAGGGGATTGATTTCCATAATAATATAATAGGAATATAATTGGGAATGATATAATAATATATCATAATAATATCTAATAGGGATGCATATAATAATAATTATAATGGGAGTATAATATATCGAATAATATCTTAATGGGGAGAATAATAATAATAATAATAAATGGGAAATGGTTCTAAAATATAATGTTACTAGCATCTAGTGGACTGATGTCCAGGGGGCGGCCGCCGGGACCGGCGCCCCCCCGCACCCCGCCGCACTCCGCGGAGCCCAGGACGGCGAATTCGCCGGATCCTGGGCGCCGACCTGCCAGAGCATGGGGGACGAGGCGCCACGGGAGGGGGGCGCCCGCCGCCTTTGGGACCGGCCGGGCGCGGGCTGACGCCGTTACAACGCGCTCGCCGAACAGCACACGGGGGGACTAGGGACCAGAGGAGCCGAACGATACCGCAATTCATGTACTGGTGAATGATTTATAACACGCATTTACTTACATCATACCATCATAACGGACTGGGGGGTAATCATATATATATCAACAAAAAACAACGGGAATAATAATATAATAATAATCTAATGGGGATGATATAATAATATAATAGTAATATAATAATAATCTAATGGGGATGATATTATAATATAATAATAATCTAATGGGGATGATATAATAATAATAATAATATAATAATAATTATCTAATGGGGATGATATAATAATAATATAATAGTAATATAATAATAATCTAATGGTGATGATATAATAATAATATAATAGTAATATAATAATAATCTAATGGGGATGATATAATAATATAATAATAATCTAATGGGGATGATATAATAATCATATAATAATAATATAATAATAATCT
>JAACNH010000064.1:194045-290103 GCA_019447015.1 Hymenochirus boettgeri
ATAATAATATAATAATAATCTAATGGGGATGATATAATAATATAATAATAATAATAATAATATAATAATAATAATAATCTAATGGGGATGATATAATAATAATAATAATAATATAATGGGAATGATATAATAATAATCTAATAGGGATGATATAATAGTAATAATAATATAATAGTAATATAATGGGAATTATATAATAATAATCTAATAGGGATGATATAATAGTAATAATAATATAATAGTAATATAATGGGAATTATATAATAATAATAATAATCTAATAGGGATGATATAATAATAATAATATAATAATAATCTAATGGGGATGATATAATAATATAATAATAATATAATAATAATAATAATAATCTAATGGGGATGATATAATAATAATAATAATAATAATCTAATGGGGATGATATAATAATAATATAATAATAATAACATAATAATAATCTAATGGGGATGATATAATAATAATAATATAATAATCCCGTGAAACTACAGAACAGTGTACATGTGTCTAGAGATGATACAGATGTTGTTTACACCATCACATACAGAAACGTGAACATGTTCGTAGATGATCCAGAAGACGTGTTTTACACCCGTCACATACAGAACGTGTCATGTGCAGATGATATCAGATGTGTTTATACACCCATCCCATACAGCCGTGAACATGTGTCTATAGTATACAAACGTGTTTATACCCCACACATACAGAACGTGAACATTTGTCTAGAGATGATACACATGTGTTTAATACACCCGTCACTACAGAACTTGTGAACTGTGTCTAGAGATGACTTGTATATACACCGTCACATACAAACGTGTTACATTGTCTAGAGATGTAGATGTGTTTACACCCCGTGACATCAGAATGTGTGCATGTGTCTAGAGATGATACAGACGTGTTTATACACCCGTCACATACAGAATGTGTACATGTGTCTAGAGATAGATACAGATGTGTTTATACACCCCATCAACTACAAGAACGTGACATGTCTAAGATGATACAGACGTGTTTTACACCCGTCACATACAAACTGTGACATTTGTCTAGAGATAACTTGTTTTATACACCCGTCACATACAGAACGTGTACACGTGTCTAGAGATAGACTTGTTTATACACCCGCCACATACAAAACGTGTACATGTGTCTAGAGATGATACAGACGTGTTTATACACCCGTCACATACAGAATGTGTACATGTGTCTAGAGATACAGACGTGTTTATACACCTGTCACAGAACGTGTACATGTGTCTAGAGAAACAGACGGAAGAAGGGGCTTCAGTGTTGTGTGGGGATTGTGGTTGTTTGGGGGCGTTGGATTCCAGAGGGAAACACTATCAGATCCAGTCACATGAGCTAAAGACTGGTCACAGTTACATTGCAGAAACCGTGGTAATGGTTTATCAACGTAAATGTCGATTTCCAGAGATTTGATTGGGAAAGTCTGGTGAAATAGTCCAGGATAACTGTAGCATGCCCACCCTCCCACAACAAAATATACTTACCTCCCCTTACCCCTAAACTGCCCAATGTTTCTGGGAAGAGTGAAATTTACTGCAAAGTAACAGTCCTGAGTCTTCATACCATCATAGCAAGAGCAAGCTGCAAACTTGCTGTTTGGAGGGGGGGAGAGGTAAGTATAACTGTAAGTGGGGTTGAGGAAGGTAAGTATAATTGTTTATGTGGGGTTGAGGAAGGTACCAGTAAGTATAAGTATATGCGCGCTATGGCTGTACAGGAGAGTGAAGTGGTCGGAGATTCCAGCTTGGCCGCGATGGATCGCGTAAAAGGTAAGTTAGCTCCCATCTTTGTTCTCGGGTCCTGCAATACTGATTGAATATCAGGAGGTAAGGCACTGCTCCATAACCTCCCGATCTTCAATCGGTATATTAAAGGAATAGTTCAATTCGAGAGTGAACTATTCCTTTAAGTGGGGTTGAGGAAGGTAAGTATAATTGTTTAAATGGGGTTGAGGTAGGTAAGTTTAAGTGTTTATGTGGGATTGAGGAAGGTAAGTATAACTATATGAGGGTAAGGAAGGTACCAGTAAGTATAGCTGTTTAAGTAGGGTGAGGAAGGTAAGTTATTTTTTATGTGTTGAAAGTAAGTTAACTGTTTATGTGGGTTGAGGAATGTAGTTATGTTTCTGTGGGGTTGAGGAGGTAAGTTACCTGTTTATTGAGGTAAGGAAGGTACCAGTAAGTATAACTGTTTAAGTCGGGTTGAGGAAGGTAAGTATAGTTGTTTTGTGAGGTTGAGAAAGGTAAGTATAACTGTTTATGTGGGGTTGAGGAAGGTAAGTATACTTTATGTGGGGTTGAGCAAGGTAGGTGTAATTGTTTATGTGGGGTTGAGGAAGTTAAGTACTGTTTATGTGGGGTTGAGGGTAGTATACTGTTTGTGGGTTGGAGGTGTATTTTTTTGTGGTGTGACGGAAGGTAAGTATAAATGTTATGTGGGTTTGAGGAAGGTAAGTATAACTGTTTATGTGGGGTTGAGGAAGGTAAGTATAACTGTTTTGTGGGGTTGAGGAAGGTAGTTTACTGTTTATGGGGATTGAGGAAGATAAGTATTACTGTTTATGTGGGGTTGAGGAAGGTAAGTATAACTGTTTATGTGGGGTTGAGCAAGGTAGGTGTAATTGTTATTTGGGGTTGAAGAGGTAAGTATTACTGTTTATGTGGGATTGAGGAAATAAGTATTACTGTTTATGTGGGGTTGAGGAAGGTAAGTATAACTGTTTATGTGGGTTGAGCAAGGTAGGTTATTGTTTATTTGGTTGAAGTTAAGTATAACTGTTTATGTGGGGTTGAGGAAGGTAAGTATAACTGTTTATGTGGGGTTGAGGAAAGTAAGTATAACTGTTTATGTGGGGTTGAGGAAAGTAAGTATAACTGTTTATGTGGGGTTGAGGAAGGTAAGTATTACTGTTTATGTGGGGTTGAGGGGTGTCTTCTGTTTATGTGGGTTGGGTGGTGTTTGTTTTTGGGGTTTGGGAGTGTGAATTGTTTTGTGGGTTGAGGAGGTGTATCCTGTTTATTGGGGTTGGGAAGGTAGTATAACTGTTATTGTGGGGTTGAGGAAGGTAGGTGTAATTGTTTATGTGGGGTTGAGGAAGGTAAGTATAACTGTTTATGTGGGGTTGAGGAAGATAAGTATTACTGTTTATGTGGGGTTGAGGAAGGTAATAAACTGTTTATGTGGGTTGAGGAAGGTAAGTAACTGTTTATGTGGTTAGCATGTGGTGTATTGTTATGTGGGGTTGGGAGTTAAGTTATAACTGTTTATGTGGGGGTTGAGGAAAGAGTATAACTGTATGTGGGGTGAGGAAAGTAGTTAACTGTTTGTGGGGTTGAGGAAGGTGGTGTATTGTTTATGTGGGGTTGAGGAAGGTAAGTATAACTGTTTATGTGGGGTTGGGGTAAGTATACTGTTTCATGGTGTTGTTGAGGAAGGTAAGTATAACTTTATGTGGTTGAAGAAGTAAGTATACTGTTTATGTGGGTCTGAGGAGGTAGTTCTACTGTTTATGTGGGGTTGAGGAAGGTATGTTAATTGTTTATGTGGGGTTGAGCAAGGTGTGCAATTGTTTATGTGGGGTTGAGGAAGGTAGGTGTAATTGTTATGTGGGGTTGAGCAAGGCGAGTTATTGTTTTGTTGGGTTGAGGAAGGTAAGTATAACTGTTTATGTGGGGTTGAGGAGGTAGGATACTTTAGTGTGTTGAAGGAGTAAGTTAACTGTTATGTTGGGGTTGGCAAGTAGTGCATGTGTATGTGGGGTTGAGGAGGTAGGTGATTGTTTATGTGGGGTTGAGCAGTAGGTGTAATGTTTATGTGGGGTTGAGCAGGCGGTGTAATTGTTTATGTGGGTTGAGGAGGTAGGGTCAATTGTTTATGTTGGGGTTGAGGAAGGTAGGTGTAAGTTTATTGGGGTTTGAGTAGAGAGTGTAATTGTTTATGTGGGGTTGACAAGGCAGGTGTAATTGTTTATTGGGGTTGAGGAAGTAGTTGTATTGTTTATGTGGGTTAGGAAGGTAGGTGTAATTGTTATGTGGGGTTTGAGCAGCAGGTGTTGTTATGTGAGGGGTAAGTATAACTGTTTATGTGGGGTTGAGGAAGGTAAGTATAACTTTATGTGGGTTGAAGAAGGTAAGTATAACTGTTTATGTGGGGTTGAGCAAGGTAGGTGCAATTGTTTTGTGGGGTTGAGGAAGGTGGTGTAATTGTTTATGTGGGGTTGAGCAAGGTAGGTGCATTGTGTATGTGGGGTTGAGGAAGGTGGTGTAATTGTTTATTGGGTTTAGCAAGGTAGGTGTAATTGTTTATATGTGGGGTTAGCAAGGCAGGTGTAATATGTTTATGTGGGGTTGGAAGGTAGGTGTAATTGTTTATGTGGGGTTGAGGAAGGTAGGTGTAATTGTTTATGTGGGGTTGAGCAAGCAGGTTGTATGTTTGTGGGGTTGAGCAAGGCAGGTGTAATTGTTTATGTGGGGTTGAGGAAGGTGTGTAATTGTTTATGTGGGTTGAGGAAGGTAAGGTGTAATGGTTTTATGTGGGGTGGGTTGAAAGTGGTGTTTGTTTTGTGGGGTTGAGGAAGGTAGGTGTTATTGTTTATGCGGGGTTGAGGAAGGTAGGTGTACTGTTTTGTGGGGTTGCGGAGGGTGGTGTTGGTTTGTGGGGTTGAGGAAGGTGGTGTCATTGTTTGTGCGGGGTTTGAGGAAGGTCGGTGTAATTGTTTCGTGGGGTTGAGGAAGGTGGTGTCTTGTTTATGTGGGTGTTGCGGCGGTAGTGTCTTGTTATGTGGGGTGCGGGTCGGTGGGGTTGCAGGCCGGTGGTTCCTGTTTGTGGGGTTGACGGCCGGTCGGTGTCGGTCGTATCTGTTTGGGTGCCGTAGTCTGATGCTGTACGGTTCCCTGTGATTGTCGTTTTCTTTTCGCCACTGCCTTTTCGTTCCCCTTGGGCCCTGAACCGTGTACAATGCTTGTGTTTGGGTTTGTGGGAGGAAATCGACGCTATGAGTAAACTAAATGTAGCCAAGGGTGGAATTGAACCCACAACACCGCGATGTGAGGCTTTAGTTAAAAGAAAATGAATATTCTCTGTGGAAACAATAGTTAAGATTAGAAATTGGGTTTGTGGTGTAATTCTCCAGACTAGTAGTAACAACACTTACCTCTCAGATCCTCCTCCGTGATTGTTCTATGGCTGGAAATTCCAGGCTTTTAAGGTGCCCATACATCTATAAGATTTTACTTACCCGCCCCGAGCGCTCACGCGTGTTCATCGATCCTCCGGACCCGCTTCTCCCGATCTTACATTCGGCCGACATCGATCGCAAATCCCATTCATTTTGCAATCGCATGTCGGTCGAATGTAAGATCGGAGAAGCGGTTCCGGCAGGATCGAAGGAACATCGGGTGAGCGCTCGGTCGGGTAAGTAAAATCGTATAGATGTATGGGCACCTTTAGTCTCTATTCTTCCCAGCATTCCATGTGTTATAAACCATAGGCTGACATTCAGGGATTAATTAGCATTTCCCATGCGGTCTTTGCCTTTTCCCAGACTTCGGCATCAATTCCCTTATCCCAAGTAGTGGTGTCATTTAGCTTCATTAGTTCTCTGTTGTGATCCAGGTTTGCGTGTTCTTCAGTTGGATCACAATGTTTTCAGATTGTCTTCTCATGTGTGACTGAAGGTGGCCATACACATGCCATTAAGATTGCTTGTGTACCAGTAGATTAATTTAGAATCTACAGGGCTCTGACTGACGTGGACTGTGCGCCCATACACAGGCCAATTGGCTTACTCTAAGAGTAAAGGGACCCTATACCAGCCACTGGGAATAATGGTGATGCAGACGGTTTATTGTCAATTTTCACCCCCCACATGCCAATATTCAGCAAATATCCAATGGGATTTGTTGAGTATTGGCCATGTGTATGGCTCCAATTTATCTGATTTCTTTTGGTGGTAAGTAGTTGCAATGCTTAGTAGTGTCCATTAGTCCAGCAGACAACAGAAACAAACTGTATCTTTTCTTTGTGATTGTTGCACAGGGAGTGTAGAAATTGTGTGCGCCGCATGTTGTTTAGAGAACCACATTCCTTAACTCGCATCCACAGCTGCTCAGAAATCGGGGAAAAAACATTCCCCCGTTTATTAGAGATTCGAGCAAACCTCCTACAGTGATGCTTCATAAAGAAAAAGCTAATGAGATTGTGCACAATTGGTGGTGCAATGCAGATTATTAAAAATAAATTATTTTGCCGCTTTAAGATGGTACACGAGATGCTGTATATTGAAAGGAAATTCACATTCTAGATCATGCTGTTTGTTCGGGCACCGAATTTGAACATTGGTTAGTTCTTATTATAAAATGTTAAACATTTCATAATGATAATTGTCCCAAATATTGACCTACATTGCAGGTAAAGTTATGTTATTGTTTCATGTGATTGGGCCGGAAGTGATAGTATCAGAGTCCTGCTAATCTGACCCATGTACAGACAGAGGATCGGGCCAAAAGTTGATCAGTTCGCTAATAGAAAAGTTGGTTCTGTTTGGTCAACTTTAAATTGATTTAAAAATCTGAAAGTTTATAGCAGCACTATACTAGAGAAGCATTGGAGATACTAGAGAAACATTGGAATACTAGAGAAACATGGGCATACTAGAGAAACATCAGCGATACTAGAGAAACACTATCGGAGATACTAGAGAAACATCGGAGATACTAGAGAAACACTATCGGAGATACTAGAGAAACATCGGAGATACTAGAGAAACACTATCGGAGAACACTAGAGAAGAAAAACACTACGAGATACTAGAAGAAAAACTATCGGAGTACTAGAGAAACACTATCGGAGATACTAGAGAAACACTATCGGAGATACTAGAGAAACACTATCGGAGATACTAGAGAAACACTATCGGAGATACTAGAGAAACACTATGGGAGATACTAGAGAAACACTATGGGAGATACTAGAGAAACACTATGGGAGATACTAGAGAAACACTATGGGAGATACTAGAGAAACTATCGGAGATACTAGAGAAAAACTATCGGAGATACTAGAGAAAAACTATCAGACACTTGAGAAACTATTGGAGACACTAGAGAAACGCTATCGGAGGCACTAGGGAAACGCTATCGGAGGCACTAGGGTAGCGCTATCGATCAGAGACACTAGGGAAACGATATCGATCGGAGACACTAGGGAAGCTCTATCGATCTGAGACACTAGGGAAACGCTATCGATCGGAGACACTAGGGAAAAGCTAACGATCGGAGACACTAGGGAAACGCTGTCAGAGATACTAGGGAAACGCTATCGCTCGGAGACACTAGGGAAACGCTATCGCTCGGAGACACTAGGGAAACGCTATCGCTCGGAGACACTAGGGAAACGCTATTGGAGACACTAGGAAACGCTATTGGAGACACTAGAGAAACGCTATCAGAGACGATAGAGAAACGCTATCGGGGACACTATGGAAACGCTATCGGAGCACACTATGGAAACGCTATCGGAGACACTACGGAAACGCTATCGGAGACACTAGGGAAACGCTATCGGAGGACACTAGGGAAACGCTATCGGAGACGGTAGAGAAAACGCTATCGGGGAACGCTATGGAAAACGCTATCGGAGACACTATGGAAACGCGTTTCGGGAACACTAGGGAAACGCTATCGCTCGGAGACACTAGGGAAACGCTATTGGAGACACTAGGGAAACGCTATTGGAGACACTAGAGAAACGCTATCGGAGACGCTAGAGAAACGCTATCGGGGACACTATGGAAACGCTATCGGAGACACTATGGAAACGCTATCGGAGACACTACGGAAACGCTATCGGAGACACTAGGGAAACGCTATCGGAGACACTAGGGAAACGCTATCGGAGACACTAGGGAAACGAGACACTAGAGAAACGCTATCTGAGACACTAGGGAAACGCTATTGGAGACACTAGAGAAACGCTATCGATCGGAGACACGAGGGAAACGCTATCGATCGGAGACACTATGGAAACGCTATCGATCGGAGACACTAGGGAAACGCTATCGGAGACACTATGGAAACGATATCGATCGGAGACACTAGGGAAACGCTATCGATCGGAGGCACTATGGAAACGCTATAGATCGGAGGCACTAGAGAAACGCTATAGATCGGAGACACTAGGGAAACTATCGATCGGAGGCACTAGGGAAACTATCGATCGGAGGCACTAGAGAAACGCTATCGATCGGAGACACTAGGGAAACTATCGATCGGACGCAGTAGAGAAACGCTATTGATCGGAGGCACTAGGGAAACGCTATCGTTCGGAGACACTAGGGAAACGCTACCGGAGACACTAGGGAAACGCTACCGGAGACACTAGGGAAACGCTATCGGAGGCACTAGGGAAACGATATCTGAGATACTAGGGTAACGCTATCGGACGCACTAGGGAAACTATCGGAGACACTAGGGAAACGCTATCGGAGACACTACGGAAACGCTATTGATCGGACGCACTAGGGAAACGCTATCGGAGACACTAGGGAAACGCTATCGGACGCACTAGGGAAACGCTACCGGAGACACTAGGGAAACGCTATCGGAGACACTAGGGAAACGCTATCG
This sequence comes from Hymenochirus boettgeri, assembly GCA_019447015.1. Lineage (NCBI taxonomy): Eukaryota > Metazoa > Chordata > Amphibia > Anura > Pipidae > Hymenochirus > Hymenochirus boettgeri. The sequence goes on from JAACNH010000064.1 coordinate 202,719, forward strand.
GACGCACTAGGGAAACGCTATCGGACACACTAGGGAAACTATCGGACGCACTAGGGAAACGCTATCGGACGCACTAGGGAAACGCTATCGGAGGTACTTATTGGAGAGGAAGTTCTCCAATTAGATACTTTATATCTCTGAACTACAAAGGGAGGGGGAAAATATTTGGCTGTAAATAGTCATTATTGAGCTCAAACAGGTTTATTAGGTAAGAAATACATAAAAACACTGGTGGACATCATTAGTGACATTGGCAGACATATCTGTTAATTCAAAACGATTATAGTAGCCTCCCCCCTCGGTAATTCATTAATCTGGTCCTCTTCATCCAATGGGAAGGCACACTCTACATAGAAGCATGTCTTCCTATTGGCTACATAGCGGACTGTCATTAACCGTGTCATAGGGGTGGAACGGACCGGAGCATCAAGAGAAACTTAAACGTAAGTATAACTGTTAGGTAAGTACCCAGGGTGAGGACTTTAGGTCCTCTCCCTGGTTACTATACATCTATGAAACTGGGAGAAGGTGAGAATAAGTGGCATTTAATGCATGAGCATTAATACAGAATTAGTAATTTTATATGTTGGCTTGTGGCTCTATTGTCTATGAGGAAAGTGAAATAGCAAAGCACAATCACAGCAGTGCTGTAAATGAAGGCTGAATCCCTAAATCTCAGAGGGCCAATCACACTTGTCAGAAGGGATACTGACAGTAAGGAAGTCCATTAAATGCACATCAGTGTAATAATGTCACAGTTTTATTTAGACGTGCTGTTCACAGTCCCTAGGTGGATTCTGGCTCCCCTGTGTGGTTATTGTAAGATCGTAAGCTAAGCCCCATTTCTAGGCCCTTACTCATGCCTGAGTCGTATATTGTGAATGGTAAAATATCATTGCTTGCACAGTGTATGGTTTTGAAAGTGCAAAAAGTCTGTTTTTTCCCATGAACATAAAGCTGGCAACACACTTTCAATCCCTGTATTCCAGATATGGATTGATCATAAGGGTGTATGGCAGTCCTTACCCTGTGTCTGCTATATGGACATGCTATATCCCATAATAATGCTATAATAATAAAATCCAGACTTCTTAGTAGTCTGTTAGTTTGTCATTGTTACTCTCTCACATTAAAGGAAAACTGAACCATAAAATATAATGTACGATGGGATATGTACCGCAGATTTTTTTACTCTCCTTTGGTACCCCGGTCGTCTTCAACAGCAGCTGAAAGTTGAGTAACGGAAATCTCTGCTCAGTCCAGTGACCTCCTGGTCTGCAATAGGCTGTGAGCTGGGTCCATATGGGTTTCCCAAACTTCTCACAACTTCCATTCACTGTAGAAGAAGATTGAGATACTGCAGGTGGGTAACAGGCAGGAATGTTACCCACTAGTTTTTTTTTAATGTTCTGTGTTGGACATTTGCACCTGGAATTAGGAGAAGTACCCAGGGTGCTGTGAATTCAATGCATGTCTTTGTTTGGCAGATCTATGAAGGGTTTTAATTGTTAAGGTGGCCACACACATCTCCGATACTCGATAAATCCCGTCTGATAGCAAGATGTGGGGGCCAAAAATGTCTGACGACAATGCACATGAACTACCGCTGTTGGCATGACGGTCAGCCAATGCCAGAGGAAAATTTCCATTGGTTAGTATCGGCTCCCTTTAAGGGTAACTCCAGACGGTTTCCAAAGTATTTCCACCCAAAACTTACCTGTATCTGATGTTCCCATGGTGAGTTATTAGTACGTCCAGAACAAGGATCCCTCACAGGAAGTCCCTCCTCCTCTGTTGTGAGCTGGTTATGAGCACATTCAGGAGCAGAGCGCACTCTCAACCAATTGATCGGTAATGCCGGTCAGCCATTGGCCATGACTGACTGGCATTACCTGGAAAAGGAGACAAGACCAGTCAGGGAGCCTTGTTTAGTAAGTTCTATTAACTCACTGTGGGAGTGGAGCTCATGGAAGGTTTGCCAGGAGACACCCCTTTTCTTCCCCATGCACGTGACAATACAGATCGGATGATTGGAATTGGTCCAATAAAAATGTTCTAAAGTGTTGGGTTAAAAAAAATTGGGGTGTAATTCTGACAATTCACCATACAAGACTGACGAATTATAGGACTGGGATTGGTGCATTTATGGGCACCATATAATGAACATCAACAAACCAAGAGTCTTTTGGAACAATACCCTTTGGTTAGAAGACTAAAGTGGAGGTCTTTGGCCATAATGCACTGCACTTAACCAAACAACATATCCGCACAAACACCTCATACTGTCAGGCACAGCGGTGGAGTGGAGATGGTTTGGGACCTTGTTAACCTTGCAGTCATTAAGTGGACACTGAGACTCTCAAACCCCAGTGAACTGAAGCAACGTTGTAAAGCAGAGATGCCAAAAATTCTCTCCAACCATATGGGACCAATACAGTTCGATACAATAATTACGTCACACTATCAGGTACACACAAGTAGATATTTGGGACGACCAAAAAAATCTCTGTAAATCAATCAGCTCAAAATATCTGCAGTCCAGATCAGACATGTTGGAAATTACACACGCACACGTGAATATCTGCCATGCACAACGGACGCATGTACTGGGCTTTAGAAATGACTCGTGTTAATGCGATGCCACCATTTACTTTATCAACATGAACTATTTTATCTAGGAAGGAAATGAGTGTCCAATCAGCTGCTTGCTATTTCCTGGGGCTATGGGGCGCAGAGATTATACATTATTCTGATTTCACACAGGTTATTCTCAGGTCAGGAAGGTAAAGGTACATTGAATTAGGCCGAGGCCACAATGCATGCATGCACACGCACAGGTTGGTACGCTTTGGTTTGCTTGACTAGATCAAGCCCCTCATAAACCCATGCTTATTGCTTCCAATTATTATTGTGGGTTAATATAGTGCAAACATCTTCCACATCTTCATTTATTTGACATATACAACCTATCAGTAGGTCTTTATGATTGAACCGGAGTGCCCAGAGGAAACCCACGCAAGCACGGGGGGAACATACAAACTCCTTGTAGATATGTCCAGGGGTGGATTCGAACTCAGGACTTTAGTGCTGCAAGGCATCAGTGCTAACCACTGAGCCACCGTACTGCCCAATAACATAGTTCTTCAAAACATAACCCTGGTAGACTGGGTACACACCAGCAAATTTTTCATTCCGACTGATGTTCTAGTCCCCCATCCTGATTATTACTGCGTATCAGCTGGTTGGCCTGAAAAAATGGATGGTGTATTTGTGTGTGGCAGCGAGCAATCTCGTTCATTCATTCATTCATCTGTATTAGACAATCGGGTATGTTGGAAAAGCACGGCCAACCGTTTGGTTTGCTATGGACGCGGAAAGCTGTCAGCCATGGCTACAGTGATACGTCCCAACGACTCACTAATGGCAAAGTCGGTTGAGACTAAACATTTTTTGGTGTGTACTCAGCCTAAATCTAACCTTCCAGTCATCGCCGAGCTGCCTCCTCTACATGTCATGCAGCCTAAAGAGGAGGCAACAACCTTTCAGGATGGGGGTTTAGAACATCAGGCTGCCTACTGGGTAAAGAGTTCTGTATAATCGGAAGATTGCGGCCTATAACAGTTTGTCAGTGGGGGGATCGTCTAACGTTCGGTCCTGTCGGTATTTATCCAATGTGTACGTAACGTTACCCTCTCCCTACATCGGTTTAATATTCTGTGCTTAATTCTGAAGTTAAGAGTGCGAACCTGCGACATGAAATTCTCTCTCTGTTTAATTTGCAGATGCAGTACCACCAACACTGCTATTACTTTCCACAAATTAAGGTACCGGTAATCACTTTATTTTCTTTTATTGTTTTAAATGTGTTTAATAAGCACTTTTTATTGGTTGTGCAATTTTTTATTAGTACTTTTAAGACACTAGTAGTAGTAGTTCTATATGTGTGCCATAAAGAGTTTGGTGTATTTGTAGTAAACTGTTTGCACGTACCGTATTTCTTGCATTAACACAGTCTTCATACCAGAGGTGCTCAATGGCCCTTTATAGGCCATGGTTAGGTATATTTATATATATATTGAGTGCACTGGTTTGGGTGGTTAGGTGCGGTTTTCCCACCGTATTTCTGGTTAGTTTCTGGCTCCTCGTTTTGAGTGTATAGACCAATGGTCTCTGATCTGGATGTTGCATTGTGTAATCAATCTGATATCCCTCCCAACCCCCCCCCCCCCCCTTTCATTCATTTAGTGATCACTGTCACAATATTGCTGGAATGTCAGTATCCAAACAAGTCCAGTCAGTCTAGGTGCAATTCTCCAGAGCTCTCTACCCTGCAACTAGAAAATCCCACAGCAAAGAAGATTAGAGGTGCACACTACACAAGTGTATCACTATAATTGTGCAACAAAATATGCTTCAGGGAGCAATCTGCCATCCTCAGTTATATCTGAGGAATATTACCGAGTTAGATGTGTTTTTTGTACAATATATAGTGATACAATCCTTAATGTCAGGAAGTACCACATATTGAGTTTGGCCTGTTAAAGGGTAACTCCATACAAGTGCCCTTTATTTAAAAAAAATAAGAACATTCCTACGTTGACTCCAGGATCTTGCTTCTAGCTGCAGTCTATCCAAAGTTACAGCAGTGTAAAGGGTGGAGTTTCCAGCTAGCGCTGTGAGCTGTGACATCACCAGCACCGTTGCTCTGATGGAGACCTCCTTCCTTGGGTTTGAGCATGCCCACTTGTATCCTGCTGATACGACAGAGCATCATTTGCTTAAGCTAGCTACAAGCCTGAAAATAACTTTGTCTCCCTACAAATCTGTAACTAGCTTCAGAAAAGATACATGTTTGGTGGGTGGAGCTTATCATGGGACCAGGAAGTGTAACTTTACAAGCCTATAACTTAAGATCCAGTGAAGCTAGAGACATCATCCTATGTTAGTTTGAAAGGTTGGAACTATTTTAAATAGACTGTACTTGCATGGAGACCACGTATAATCTAATATCTTAAGCACCATCGGTTTTCATACCTTCCAACGGACCCGTCTGGCCCATTCATTTTGCGATCCTATGTGAGTCACAAAAATAATGGGTCAGGCGGTTCCTCCAGAATCTCATGGAATGTTGAAAGGTGAGTTCTAATGTATGGGCACCTTTACTGTAATAGTGTGCTTTGCAGATGTCTCTCTATCCTTTCCTTTAAAACATATCTAGTTTGTGTGTCTGTGGAGACCTTACGCACATACAGGGAGATTCAATACAAGTTCTTATCATTTAAAATGGTGCTAACTTTGCCCCAACCAATCAGATCTTATTTAACATTTGAAAGCTAACATCTGATTGGTTGGGGCAAAATTAGCACCATTTTTTACGATGTTGTGAATGTGTGTGGTCGGCTTCCTAAAGAATCTGTACTGCAGACTGTACCGGGGCACATGTTGTCGGTCCCAGTCCAGCCCGCTGCTACTAGACCCGTACCCCAAAAATATTAATATTAATCAATTTTCTTAGGCTGGTTAATTGATTTCTTTTTATTATGTTAATTTTTTAATTGTATTAAAAATCAGTGAGGGGATCAATAAATAAATATTCACCCACCAAGCCCCATTTTTATCGTTCTCGCCGGCGTTCCCGAGTCCTGAGATCGTACCTTGAAATCAATGTTCCCTATAATTTAAATCCACTGGTTGCCCAGATATATATGAACCTTGCGGTTCGTATCACGGTGGTTATATTCCAGCAGATTTTTGCTGTTGTTCTGACAGGTCCCAACGTAGTTTGTACTATACGCGCACACGGTACAAAATCCGTCGGGAGTGCGAGTTTCTCCCCGGGAAAGTTCCATAACTTCGATCTGGTCTCCTGCTGGTTTAATTGAAGAATGGGAGGTAAGACATAGATCCTTTACCCACAGTTCTTCAATTAAACTGAAAACCACAAACTGTTGATGTCTATGGAAATAGCTTGGCTCCTAGATTTCACCATGCCTACCCCTGCCTTACACTACAGAGGATGTAGCTTCCTTGTGATAAGGAATTATCATGGGGCCAGATGTGTGAGGGAATCTCAGCTGAGAGTCACATGGGTGTCTTGTTGCTTAAAGGGATGTTTTCTGTATCCGTTAGAACATTAACTCCTGCTAAAGGTGGGCACAGTGGAAAAACTCGCTCAGGGCAACTTGCAGTCTTGGTAATAAAAGTTTATGGCAGCGTGCGACCAATCGCAGGAACAAGCTGCCATAGAAAGTGCAGGAATTTTGCTCTGGGCGATAGTGGTTATCAATGGGGGAAATGGGAGGTGTCTGCAGACACTGATGTTTATATAAAAAGGTTGCAGCTGCATTGAAAAGTAATTACAATAACCCCACTGACTGACCATTAGAGCCAAGTCCTGTGCTCATACTAAAATATATACAGAAACCCCAAATGTTGGTTTGTGGGTAACAGGTTAGCAGACCTGTCATCTATCTATTCAATCAATCTATCTATCTATCATCTATCTATTATCTATCTATCTATCTCCTATCTATCATATATCTATCTATCTATCTATCTATCTGTCATCTATCTATTCAATCAATCTATCTCTCTATCTATCTGTCATCTATCTATTCAATCAATCTATCTCTCTATCTATCTGTCATCTATCTATTCAATCAATCTATCTCTCTATCTATCTCCTATCTATCTATCTATCTATCTCTCTATCTATCTATCTCTCTATCATTTATCATCTATCTATCTATCTATCTGTCATCTATCTATTCAATCAATCTATCTCCTATCTATCTATCATCGATCTATCTATCTATATCTCTCTATCTCCTCTCCATCTATCTATCTGTCATCTATCTATTCAATCAATCTATCTCTCTATCTATCATCTATCTATTTTCAATCTATGATGTGTCTCTGTCTGGGGTTTTTTATAACTTTTTTTTTTACTTTTACTTTTTTAACTTTTCTTCCTATCTTCTATCTATCTATTATCATTCTACATACATACACCATCCCACCCCACTAATTTTATCACCTATCTATCTATCTATTTATCTATCTAACTATCTCTTCTATCATCTTCATCTATTATATACTATCTATATATTATCTTCATTATCATCTATCTATTATCATCAATCTAACCACTATCATCGATCTATCTCCTATCTATATCCTCTATCTCTCTCCATCATCTATCTGTCATCATCATTCAATCAATCTATCTCTCTATCTATCATCTATCTATCTTCATCTATAGTGTCTCTGTCTGGGTGTTTTTAAACTTTTTTTTTTACTTTTATTTTTTTTAACTTTCTCCTATCTATCTATTATCTATCTATCTATCTATCTACTATCTATTTCTTTCCTATCTATCATCTATCATCTATCTATTATCTATCTATCTACTATCTATCTATCTATCTTTCTATCTATCTATCTGTCATCTATCTATTCAATCAATCTATCTCCTATCTATCATCGATCTATCTATCTATCTATATCTCTCTATCTCCTCTCCATCTATCTATCTGTCATCTATCTATTCAATCAATCTATCTCTCTATCTATCATCTATCTATCTTTCATCTATGATGTGTCTCTGTCTGGGTGTTTTTATAACTTTTTTTTTTTACTTCTTTTACTTTTTTTAACTTTTCTCCTATCTATCTATCTATCTATCTATCTATCTATCTATCTATCTATCTATCTATCTATCTATCTATCTATCTATCTATCTATCTATCATCTATCTATTCAATCAATCTATCTCCTATCTATCTATCTCCTCTCTATCAGCTATCTATCTATCTATATCTCTATCTATCTGTCATCTATCTATTCAATCAATCTATCTCCTCTCTATCTATCTGCTATCTATCTATATATCTATATCTCTATCTCTCTTTCTATCTATCTATCTATCTGTCATCTATCTATTCAATCAATCTATCTCTCTATCTCTATCTATCATCTATCTATCTTTCATCTATGATGTGTCTCTGTCTGGGTGTTTTTATAACACTTTTTTTACTTTTTTTTTTTTTTTTTAAAGGGCACCCTCACCCCTCTGATGAAAATTTGTATATAGGTTAATTCTCCCCCAAACTACTATAGTTGGAAATCAGATAGATGTAAGACTAACCTGTCTGATGTTCTGCTACCTCTCTTTCTGCTTTCTGGTCCTTTCACCTAGCTGCTGTCAGTCATAGTAACATAGTAATTAAGGGTTGAATAAAGACATACGTCCATCAAGTCCAACCGATTCACCCCCTACGTTTTAACCCTACGTAACAATTGATCCAGAGGAAGTAAAAAAAAACCCAGCTAAAAATGGGGCAAAAAATTCCTTCCCGACTATAAATGGCAATTGGAAAGTATCCCTGGATCAACCAGAACCGCAGTATATGTATGAGTACCAGTAATTCTCCATATTATATAGTATCCCCGTACCAACCAGAACTACAGTATATGTATGAGTACCAGTAATTCTCCATATTATATAGTATCCCCGTACCAACCAGACTACATTGTATGTAATACCAGTAATTTCAATATTATATAGTATCCCCCGTACAACAGAACTACAGTATATGTATTAATACCAGTAATTCTAAATATATATAGTAATCCCCGTCCAACCAGAAACTACAGTATATGTATTAATACCAGTAATTCTCAATTTATTATAGTATCCCTGTACCAATCAGAACTACAGTATATGTATTAATAATCAGTAATTCTCAATATTATATAGTATCCTGTACCACCCAGAACTACAGTATATGATTAATATCAGTAATTCTCAGTATTGTATAGTATCCCTGTACCAACCAGAACCGCAGTAGTATATGTATTATACCAGTAATTCAATTATTATATAGTATCCCTGCACCAATCAGAACTACAGTATATGTATTAATACCAGTAATTCTCAATTATATAGTATCCCCGTACAACTAGAACTACGAATATGTTAATACCAGTAATTCTCAATATTAATAGTATCCCGTACCAACCAGAACTACAGTATATGTATTAATACCAGTAATTCTTAATATTATATAGTTCACTGTACCAACCAGAACTAAAGTATATGTATTAATACCAGTAATTCTCAATATTATATAGTATCCCTGTACCAACCAGAACTACAGTATATGTATTAATACGAATTCTCAATTATTATATAGTATCCCTGTACCAACCAGAACTACAGTATATGTATTAATACCAGTAATTCTCAATATCATAAGTATCCCCCTGTACCAACTTCATTCAACTCCCATTCATCCAGGTCATGGTGTATCGTGTGTATTCAATAGTCAACTGGACTTGAAGTTAGTTTTGAAGACATTTCGCTAGTCATCCGCTGGCTTCTCAATTCAGAATGACTTGTACAAGAATCTTTGGCAATTATGTACCCTGGAAATCCCAATGCATTCACAGCAGGTGTTAAGGGTGTGTTATTAGATAGTGGTAAGAGTGTTGTATAGGAACGCCCAGAGTAAGGTGTTAAAACAGCATTGTACATGGCAGACAGTTGGGACTCGGGACTCCGCTGTATACCTGCATCTTAAGGATAAGGACATACCTTGAAGATTGTAATGTTAACATATTGGAGGAAGGAACGTGACTGTTCTATCTATCTGTCATCTATCTATTCAATCAATCTATCTCTCTATCTATCATCTATCTATCTTTCATCTATGATGTGTCTCTGTCTGGGTGTTTTTATAACTTTTTTTTTTACTTTTACTTTTTTTAACTTTTCTCCTATCTATCTATCTATCTATCTATCTATCTATCTACTATCTATCTTTCTATCTATCTATCTATCTATCTATCTACTATCTATCTATCTATCTTTCTATCTATCTATCTGTCATCTATCTATTCAATCAATCTATCTCCTATCTATCATCGATCTATCTATCTATCTATATCTCTCTATCTCCTCTCCATCTATCTATCTGTCATCTATCTATTCAATCAATCTATCTCTCTATCTATCATCTATCTATCTTTCATCTATGATGTGTCTCTGTCTGGGTGTTTTTATAACTTTTTTTTTTTACTTCTTTTACTTATTTTTAATTTCAACTATCTATCTATCTATCTAGCTATCTATATCTATCTATCTATCTACGCGATCTACTATCTAATCTATCTATCATCACAATCATCAATCAATCTACCCTATCTATCTTATCTCTCTCTATCAGCATTATCATCTATATCTCTATCTATCTGTCATCTATCTATTCAATCAATCTATCTCCTCTCTATATATCTCTATCATCATATATCTATATCTTATCTCATCTTCTATCTTATCTATCTATCTGTCATCTATCTATTCAATCAATCTATCTCTCTATCTCTATCTATCATCTATCTATCTTTCATCTATGATGTGTCTCTGTCTGGGTGTTTTTATAACACTTTTTTTACTTTTTTTTTTTTTTTAAAGGCACCCTCACCCTCTGATGAAAATTTGTATATAGGTTAATCTCCCCCAAACTACTATAGTGGAAATCAGATAGATGTAAGGACTAACCTGTCTGATGTTCTGCTACTCTCTTTCTGCTTTTGGTCTTTCACCTAGCTGCTTGCAGTCATAGTAACATAGTAATTAAGGTTGAATAAAGACATACGTCCATCAAGTCCAACCGATTCACCCCTACGTTTTAACCTACGTAAACAATTGTCCGAGGGAGTAAAAAAAAACCCAGCTAAAAATGGGGCAAAAAATTCCTTCCGACTATAAATGGCAATGGAAAGTATCCCTGGATCAACCAAACACGCAGTATATGTGAGTACCAGTAATTCTCCATATTTATAGTATTCCCCGTACCAACCAGAACTACAGTTATGTATGAGTACCAGTAATTTCCATATTATATAGTATCCTACCTACACCAGAACTACAGTTATATGTATTAATTACCAGTAATTCTCAAATATATAGAATCCCCGTACCAACCAGAACTACAGTATATGTATAATACCAGTAATTCTCAATATTATATAGTAATCCCCGTACCAACCGAAACTACATATATGTATTAATACCAGTAATTCTCAATTTATATAGTATCCCTGTACCAATCAGAAACTAAGTATATGTATTAAATCAGTAATTCTCAATATTATATAGTATCCCTGTACCACCCAGAAACTACCAGTATATGATTAATTATCAGTAATTCTCAGTATTGTATAGTATCCTGTACCAACCAGAACCGCAGTATATGTATTAATACCAGTAATTCAATTATTATATAGTACCCGCACCAATCAGAACTACAGTATATGTATTAATACCAGAATTCTCATATTATTAGTATCCCCGTACCAACTAGAACTACAGAATATGTATTAATACCCGTAATTCTCATATTATATAGTCCCCGTACCAACACAGAACTACAGTATATTGTATTAATACCAGTAATTCTTAAATATATAGTATCCCTGTACCAACCAGAACTACAGTATAGTATTAATACCAGTAATTCTCAATATTATTAGTATCCTGTACCAACCAGAACTACAGTATATGTATTAATACAGTAATTCTCAATTTATATAGTACCTGTACCAACCCGAACTACAGTATATGTATTAATAACCAGTAATTCTCAATATTATATAGTATCCCGTACCAACTTCATTCAACTCCCATTCATCCGGTCAGTGTTGTATCTGTTGTATTCAATTAGATCAACTGGACTTGAAGTTTAGTTCTTGAGGACGTTTCGCTAGTCATCCGACTGGCTTTCTCAATTCAGAATGACTTGTACAAGAATCTTTGGCAATTATGTACCCTGGAAAATCCCAATTAGCATATCACAGCCAGGTGTTAAGGGTGTGATTAGATAGTGGCTAAGAGGTGTTATAGGAACGCCCAGAGTAAGGTGTTAAAACAGCATTGTACATGGCAGACAGTTGGTGTCGAACCCCCCCACCTCTATTTAGGCTTGGTTTCTTTATTTTCACATAAATGAACTCCATGTCTCACACCTCAATAATCACCCCCGGTTACAAACGCATAAAAAATCCCCAGCTAGCTGTAGGTGTGGTCCGCATCCCTCCGGCGCATACACACGGGGCCACTCCCGGGTACATTCGTGCTGTTGTCGTAATCTACATCCTGTAATTGGCCCTCCACCCGCGTTGTAAATGTCTTCTCACCGTGCGGGGGGTGCAACTTCCACGCGGTGTGGTTAGGCCCGTGACCGGGTGTCAAGTGTACGTCTGCTGGGTGACCGTACTGTATCACAGGTACGAAACGGGCGCGTGCTGTGTTAAGTGCCTTGTAATTTGGAGCTCAAACTCGCGAATGTAATGGGACACACGGAACTACGTGTCCGTCACACGTCTAACAAACACGTGAAAGTCAATGTTACCCCCTCGCATGTAGGCTGCGTGTTTATACAGAATGTGTACATGTTCTAGAGATAGATACAGACGTGTTTATACACCCGTCACATACAGAACGTGTACATGTGTCTAGAGATGATACAGACGTGTTTATACACCCATCACATACAGAACGTGTACATGTGTCTAGAGATGATACAGATGTGTTTATACACCCTATCACATACAAAACGTGAACATGTGTCTAGAGATGATACAGACGTGTTTATACACCCATCACATACAGAACGTGAACATGTGTCTAGAGATGATACAGACGTGTTTATACACCACACCATACAAACGTAACATGTGTCTAGAGATAATACAGAGCGTGGTTTATACCACCCGTCACCATACCGATGTAACATGTGTCTAGAGATGATACAGACGTGTTTATACACCCATCACATACAGAACGTGTACATGTGTCTAGAGATAGATACAGACGGTGTTCTACAAACCCATCACTCAGAACTTGTACATGTGTCTAGATATTATACAGATTGTTTGATACACCATCCATACAAAAACGTGAACAATGTGTCCTAGAGAATGATACGACGGTTTATACACCCATCACATACAGAACGTGAACATGTGTCTAGAGATGATACAGACGTGTTTATACACCCATACATCATAACGTGAACGGTGTCTGAGAGATGATACAGACTGTTTATACACCGTCCCCATACAGAACGTGTACATGTTCTAGAGATGAACGATGTGTTTTATACACCCCATCACATACAGAACGTGAACATGTGTCTAGAGATGATACAGACGTGTTTATACACCCGTCACATACAGAACGTGTACATGTGTCTAGAGATTACCGGATGTGGTTTATCCACCCATCACATAACAGAACGTGAACTTTGGCTAGAGATGATACAGACGTGTTTATCACCCTCACATACAGAACTGAGCATGTGTCTGAGATGATACAGACGTGTTTTATACAACCCGTCCACATACAGACTGAACATGTTCTAGAGATAGAACTTGTTTATACCCCGTCACATACAAGAACGTGTACAATGTGTCTAGAGAATAATAGATGTGTTTATACCCCGTGACATACAGAATTTGTGCATGTGTCGGAGATGATCAGACTGGTTTATACACCCGTCACATACCAATGTGTACATGTGTCTCAGAGATGATCAGATGTTTTATACAACCCATCACATACAGAACGTGAACAATGTCTAAGATGATACAGACTTTTGATACACCCGTCACAATACAGAACGTGTACATGTGTCTAGAGATAGATCTTGTTTATACACCCGTCACATACAGAACGTGTACACGTGTCTAAAGCAATAGACTTGTTATACACCCCCACATACAAAAGTGTACATGTGGTCTAAGATGAGACAGACGTGTTCGAAATAACACCCGTCACATACAAATGTGTACATGGGTGTCTATAGATACAGACGTGTTTATACAACCTGTCACAGAACTTGTACACTGTGTCTAGAGAAACAACGGACGAAGGGGCTTCAGTGTTGTGTTGGGATTGTGTTGTTTGGGGGCGCTTGGATTCCAGAGGTGAAACCTATCAATCCAGTCCCTTAGCGAAAGCTGGTCACAGTTACATTGCAGAACCGTGGTAATGGTTTATCAACGAACTGTCGATTTCCAGAGATTTGATTGGGAACTTCGGTGAAATAGTCCAGGATAACTGTGTATCCTCCCCACCGCCCTCCCCAAGACAAATATACTTACCTGTCCCCTTACCCCTAAACTGAACTGCCAATGTTTCTTCTTGGAAGTGAAAATTTACTGTCAAAGTACAGTCCTTAGTCTTCATACCATCATACAGCAAGAGCAAGCTGCAAACTTGCCTGTTTTGGAGGGGGAGAGGTAAGTATAACTGTAGAGTGGGGTTTTGAGGAAGGTAATATAATTGTTTAATGTGGGGGTTGAGGAAGGTACCATTAAGTATAAATTTATAAAATGCGCGCTATGGCTGTACAGGAGAGTGAAGTGGTCGGAGATTCCAGCTTGCCGCATTGGATCGCGTAACGGTAAGTTAGCTCCACTCCCAGCTTTGTTCTTCGTGTCCTGCAATACGGATTGAATATCGGGGTACGTGCCTGCTCATAAACCTCCGATCTTCACTCCAATCGTTATATTAAGGAATAGTTTCAATTAGGAGTGAATTTGAATTAACTATGCCTTTAAGTGGGGTTTGAGGGGAAGGTAGTAGCAATGTTTAAATGGGGTTGAGTTTAGGTCGATTTTTTACAGTGTTATGTTTGGATTGAGAAGGTATTATAACATATGAGGGTAAGGAAGGTACCCTCCGTACGCTGTTTCCGTAGGGTGGCGTCAGGGTCCGTTCTAGTTGTTTCTGTGCGGTTGACACAGCCACGGACCGTATAACTGTTTATGTGGGGTTAAGGAAGGTAAGTATAACTGTTTATGTGGGGTTGAGGAAGGTAAGTATAACTGTTTATATGAGGGTAAGGAAGGTACCAGTAAGTATAACTGTTTAAGTCAGGGTTTGCGGCCGGTCCGTCTCGTTGTTTTTCTGTGAGGTTGAAGAAGGTAAGTCTCACTGTTTATTTGGGTGAGGAAGGTAAAGTCAACTTTATGTGGGGTTGAGCAATAGTGTAGTGGTGGTTGATGGGGGGATAGAACTGTTTATGGTGGGGGGTTGAGGGGGGAAAGGTGTAAGCTATAACTGTTTATGGGTGGGAAGGGTATATGTAGAGGTATGGGTAAGTATAACCCTGTTTCTGTGGGTTTGGCGGCAGGTAAGGTTATAATGTTTATTTGGGTATGAGGACAGCGTAAGCTGTATAATGTTTAGGGTTGGAGGTGTTTAGTTTAGTGGAATGAGGAAGAGTAACTATTACTGTTTTGAGGTGGCGGTGGGGTTAAGATATGTTTTATGGGAGGTAGCAAGGTATAACGTTTAGCTGGGGGTGGGGTTGAGGAAGGTAAGTCTTACTGTTTAATGGTGGGCGGATTGAGGAAGAGTAAGTATTACTGTTTATGTGGGGTTGGAGGAAGGTAGTATAATCTGTTTATGTGGGGTTGAGCAAGGTAGGTGTGAATTGTTATTGGGGTAGATAGTTGCTGTTTTGGGGTATTGAGAGGAAAGTAGGTTTATCGTGGAGTAGATAATTTGGTTGCGGGGAAGTAAAAAACTGTTAGGTGGTTGAGGAGTAATTTTGTGGTGCGGAAGTAAGTATTACTGTTATGTGGGGTGAGAAGGTACGTTGTTAATATGTTTATGTGGTTTGGTTAGGCAGGTAAGGTGTTTAGTGTATTGTTATTGTTTATGTGGTTTGGGGAAGGAAGGTAAGTATAAACTGTTTTATGTGGTGGGTGTTGAGGTACGTGAGGTAAGTATAACTGTTACTGTGGGGTTGCGAAGGTCAGGTTCATTGTTTATGTGGGGTTGACGGAGGTAAAGTATAACGTGTTAATGTGGGGTGTTTTGAGGAGAGTTGTATTATTTTTATTGTGTGGTTGAGGATGTAAGTTTACGTTTTGTTGTGTTGTTTGTTGAGGAAAGTGGGTTTTGTTGTTTTGGTTTGTTTTGTTTTTTTTGGGTTGTTTTTTTGAGGAAGGTTGGTAAGTTTGTATTTGTGTTTCTGTGTTTGATGTGTAGTAAGTTAACTTGTTGGGAATGTTGTGTTTGGTTGGGGAAGGTTTTTGTTTTTTAGTAAGTGTTTATGTGTTGTTGGTTGTTAGGAATGTTGGTTGTTAGATTGGGGTTTTTGTTGTTTGAGTTGTGTTAGTTTTAGTTGTGTTTTTGTTTTTGTGTTTGTTTTTGTTTGAGGAAGATATAAGTATTACTGTTTAGGTGGGTTGAGGAAGGTAAGTATGAACTGTTATGTGGGGTGACGGAAGGTGTCTAACGTGATCGTTCGGGGTTGAAGCAAGGTAGGTGTTAACTTGTTTTATGTGGGGTTGAGGAATTAACGTATAAACTGTTTTATGTGGGGTTGAGAAACGTAAGTATACCTGTTATGTGGGGTTAGGAGAAGTAAGTATAACTGTTTGAGTGTGGTGTTGAGGAAGGTGGTGTATTGTTTGTTTATGTTGGGTTGAGGAAGGTAGTAATAACTGTTTAGGTGGGGTTGAGGAAGTAAGTCATAACTGTTATGCTGTTTTGTGGGACGGTAAGACTCACTTTATGTGGGTTGAAGAAGGTAAGTATAACTGTTTTCGTGGGGTTTGCGAACGTAGTATAAACTGTTTATGGTTGGGGTTGAGGAGGTAGTGTAATTGTTTATGTGGGTTGAGCCAGGTCGTTGAATTGTTTATGTGGGGTTGCAGGAAGGTTAGGTGTAATTGTTTATGTGGGGGGTTGAGCAAGGCAAGGTGTAATTGTTTGTGCGGGTGGTTGAGGAATGTAGTATAAACTGTTTATGGTGGGGTGAGAAGGTAAGGTAATAACTTTATGGTGGGTTGAAGAATGGTAGGATATACTGTGTTTATGTGGGGTTGAAGCAAGGTAGGTGCAATTGTAGTGGGTGAGGTAGGTGTAGGTGTGGGGTTGAGCAAGGTAGGTGTAATTGTTTATGTGGGGTTGACGTAGTGTATGGTTTGGTTGCGCAGAGGTACTTTATGGTGTGTAGAAGGCGTGATTTTGTGGGTGTAGGAAGGAGGTGCAGTGAATTGTTTATGTGGTTGGTTGAGCAAGGTAGGGGAGGGTGTAATGTTTATGGTGGGGTGATGAGCAAGGTCATGTGTAATTTTTTATGTGGGGTTGAGAAGGTCGAGTGTGTATTGTTTATGTGGGGTGAGGAGGTAGGTGTAATGGTTTATGTGGGGTTGAGGCAGGTAGGTGTAATTGTTATGTGGGGTTGAGCAAGCAGTTAATTATACACTGTTGTATTGGTTGTGGGGTTCAGTAAATTGGGGTTGAAGAAGGTAAGTAAACTGTTAGTGGGGTGAGTCAAGGTAAGTTCAAACTTTTTTTATGTGGGTTTGAAGAACGGGTAGTGTATAATGTTTATGTGGGGTTAGCAAGGAGATGGTATGGGGTTGGTATGTAATTGTTTATGTGGGTTGAAAGTGGTAGTGTAATTTTTTATGTGGGGTTTGAGCAATTGAGGTGAATTGTGTTAGTTGGGGTTGAGGGAAGGTAGGTGTGAATTGTTTATGTGGGTGAGCAAGGTAGGTGTAATTGTTTATGTGGGGTTGAGCAAGGCAGGTGTAATTGTTTATGTGGGGTTGAGCAAGGCAGGTAGGTGTAATTGTTTATGTGGGGTTGAGGAAGGTAGGTGTAATTGTTTATGTGGGGTGAGCAGGAGGTGTAATTGTTATGGGGGTTGAGCAAGGCTAGGTGTAACTTGTTTTGTGGGATTGAGGACAGGTAGGTGTATTGTATGTGGGGTTGAGGAGGGTAGGTGTTGAATTGTTTATGTGGGTTGAGGAAGGTAGGTGTGTTTGTATGTGTGTGGGTTGAGGAGTGGTTTAATTGTTTAGTTGGGTGTTGAGGAGGACGGTGTGTAGAGCTTATGTGGGCTGAAGATGGAGGATTGTTATGGGGTGGGAACGAGGTGTAATTGTTCGGGTGGGGTAGAATTGTAGTGGGTTGAAGTAGCTGTAGGTTATGTGGGTGAGGACGGTAGGTGTACATTGTTTTCATGTGGGGCGAGGAAGGTAGGTGGGGTGTGAGGAGGTAGGTATAGCTGTTTTATGGGGGTGGTTGACGGCAGGTGGTGGGGTTTGCAGGAGAGGTAAGTATACTGTTTGTGGGGTTTGCTGGAAGGTACGTCCCGGTCGCTTAGACCTGTACACGGGTTACATCTGTACGAATTGTCGGTATTTATTTACAGCACTGACCAGTTGATCTGTTCCATTGGGGCCCTGAGAGCAGTGTAAATGACTTGTGTTTGGGTTTGGCGAGGAAGGTAAATCGACCTTGAGGTAAACTGAAATGTAGCAGGGTGGAAATTGAACCCACAACCCGCGATGTGAGGCTTTAGTTTAAAAGAAAAGTGAATATTCTCTGTGTGAACTAGTTAAGATTAGAAATTGGGTTGTGGTGTATAATTCTCCACGACTAGTATAACCAAACTTACTCTCAGACCTCCTCAGTGATGTTATTTATGGCTGGAAATTCCAGGCTTTTTAAGGTGCCCATAACATCTATAAGATTTTATTAACCCGACCGAGCGCTCACGCGATTTTCAGTCGATCCTGCTGGACAACCGCTTCTCCGATTTACATTCGGCCGACATGCCGATCGCAAAAATCCCATTCATTTTGCAATCGCATCTGGTCGCGATGTAAATACGGGAAGAAGCGGTTTCCGGCAGAGATCGAAGGAACATCGGTGCGTGTTCGCTCGGTCGGAGTAAGTAAAATACGTTAAGATGTATGGTCACTTTAGTCCTATTTTCCCAGTAAAAACATTCACATGTTATACAACCATAGGCTTGATTCGGGATTAATTAGCATTTCCCAGCGGTCCTTTGCTTTTCCCAGACTTCGGCATCCATTCCCTTATCCCCAAGTAGTGGTGTCATTTAGTTCATTAGTTCTCTGTTTGGTATCCAGGTGTTTGCGTTGTTCTTCATTTGAGATCACAATGTTTTCAAGATTGTCCTTTCATGTGTGAATGAAGCTGGAGGTGGCCATACACATGCCATTAAGATTGCGTGTTACGCAGTAGATATTTAGAATCTACGGGCTCTGACTGACGTGGATGTGACGCCATACACAAGCCAATGGCTTACTTAGAGAGTAAGGGACCCTATACGCCACTGGGAATAATGGTGATGCAGACGTTATGTCAATTTTCAACCCCCCCACATGCCAATATTTCAGCAATATCAATGGGATTTGTTGAGGTATTGGGCATGTGTATGGCTCCAATTTATCCTGATTTTTCTTTGTGGTTGAAGTCGTTTGCAATGCTTAGTAGTGGTCCATTAGTCCAGCAGACAACAGCACAAACTGTATCTTTTCTTTAGTGTTGTTTGCACAGGGAGTGTAGAAAAAATTGTGTGACGCCGCCATGGTTTGTTAGAGGAACCACATTCCTTACTCGCACCAAGCTGCTCAGGAATCGGGGCAAAAAACTCCCCCGTTCTATTAGAGATTCGAGCAAACCTCTACAAGTGTGATTCATAAGAAAACGCTAATGAAGATTGTGCACAATTGGTTGCAATGCAAGATTATTAAAATAAATTATTTTGCCGCTTTAAGATGGTACACGAGCATGACTTATATTGAAAGAAATCACATTCTAGATTCATGCCTGTGTTGTTCGGGGGCACCGAATTTACATTGGTTAGTTCTGTATTATAAAATGTTAAACATTATAATGATAATGTCCCAAATATTGGACCACATTGCATAAAGTTATGTTATTGTTTATGTGATTGGTGGGCCGGAAGTGATGAGTATATCCGAGTCCTGCTAATCTGACCATGTACAGACAGGAGGATCGGCCAAAAGTTGATCAGTTCGCTTATAGAAAAGTTGGTTCTGTTTGTTCAACTTTAAATGATTTAAAATCTGTAAAGTTTATAGCAGCACTATATAAGACATGAACAGAGCAATTGGCAGAACATTGGAAGATAGAGAACATGGATACCCCATGATTGAGAAACATTGGATAAGAAATGAATGAGAAACATTGGAATACTAGAGAAACATTGGAATACTAGGAAACATGGGAATACTAGAGAAAGATCTAGGAGATACTGGATAAGAGAAACATTGGAATACTAGGAAAAATTATGGACCTTGGGACTAGAGAATAGACGAGATTGGATTACTAGCACTGGAAACAGAGAACATTGGAATACTAGAGAACATCACGGATAGACTACGAGTAGAGAAACACGAGATATAAAACCAGGAGATACTAGAGAAAACTCGGAGATACTAGAGAAACACATCGGAGATACTAGCGAGACGCAATATAGAGAACACTATCGGAGATACTACGAGAACCTATCGGAGATACTAGAGAAACACTATCGGAGATACTAGAAAACTCGGAAGATACACTGAGAAACCTGGAGATACTAGAGAAACACTATCGGAGATACTAAGGTAAACACTATCGGAGATACTAGAGAAAAACTATGGGAGCTCTTACTAGAGAACACTATGGGAGATAACTAGAGAAACACTAAGGGGAGATACTAGAGAAACCACTATGGGAGATATAGAGAAAACACTATGGGGATAAGAACTATACAGAGAAATATCGGAGAAAAAAAACTATCGGATACTAGAGAAAAAAAACTATCAGTAACTTGGAACTATTGGAGGACACTAGAGAAGAACGCTTCGGAGGCACTAGGAAACGCTACTCGAGGGCACCTAGGGATGCGGCTATCGATCAGAACCACTAGGGAAACGATATCGATCGGAGACACTAGGGAAGCTCTATCGATCTGAGACACTAGGGAACGAAGCTATCGATCGGAACACTAGGGAAAAGCTAACGATACGAGCCAACTAGGGAACGCTGTCAGAGAGTCCTAGTGAAACGCTAAATCGCTCGGAAGACCTAGGGAACGCATCGCTCGGAGGGACACTAGGGAAACGCTAATGCTCGGAGACACAGGGAAACGTATGTGAGACACTAGGAACGCTATTTGGAGAACCACTAAGAAACGCTATCAAGACGCTAGAGAAACCTATTCGGGACACTATGGAAACGCTATCGGAGACACTATGGAAACTACGGGCTAGACTCACCGTGACAAGGAAACTACGACACTAGGAAACGCTATCGGAGACCTAGGAGAAAACGCTATCGGAGAGGACACTAGGAAACGCTATCGGAGACCTAGATGACACGCTTTCGGTAGCTCATAGGAAGCTATCGGAGACACTAGGAACGCTTTCGGAGATGGAAACGCACGGACTAGGAAACGCTATACGGAGACCACTAGGAAACGCATAGGAGAGAACTGGAAACCTATCGGAGACACTAGGTAAACGCTATCGGACTACACTAGGGAAACGCTATCGGCAGACACTAGGGAAACGCTATCGGAGACACTAGGGAAACGTATCGAGACCATAGGGAAACGCTATCGGAGACACTAGAGGGAAACGCTCACGGAGACACTAGGGAAACGATCTATCGAGACAATGGGAACGCTATCGGAGACACTAGGGAAACGCTATCGAGACACTAGGGAAACGCTATCGGAGACACTAGGGAAACGAGACACTAGAGAAACGCTATCTGAGACACTAGGGAAACGCTATTGGAGACACTAGAGAAAACGCTATCGATCGGAGACACAGGGAAACGCTATCGATCGGAGACACTATGGAAACGCTATCGATCGGAGACACTAGGGAACGCTATCGGAGACATATGGGAAACGATATCGATCGGAGACACTAGGGAAATGCTATCGATCGGAGACACTAGGGGAAACGCTATCGGTGGACACTATGGAAACGCCTATCGATCGGAGACACTAGGGAACGCTATGGAGACACTATGGAAACGATATCGATCGGGACACTAGGGAAAACGCTATCGATCGGAGGCACTATGGAAACGCTTATAGATCGGAGGGCACTAGAGAAACGCTATAGATCGGAGACACTAGGGAAACTATCGATCGGAGGCACTAAGGAAACATCGACTCGGAGGCACTAAGAAAACGCTATCGATCGGAGAACACTAGGGGAAACTATCGATCGGACGCAGTAGAGAAACGCTATGATCGGAGGCACTAGGAAACCTACGTTCGGTAGACACTAGGAACGCTACCGGAGACACTAGGGAAACGCTACCGGAGGACACTAGGAAAACGCTACCGGAGACAACTAGGGAAAACGCTATCGGAGGCACTAGGGAAACGATATCTGAGATACTAGGGTAACCGCTATCGGACGCACTAGGGAAACTCGGAGACACTAGGGAAACGCTATCGGAGACACTACGGAAACGCTATTGATCGGACGCACTAGGGAAAGCTATCGGAGACATAGGGAAACGCTATCGGACGCACTAGGGAAACGCTACCGGAGACACTAGGGAAACGCTATCGGAGACCTAGGGAAACGCTATCGGACGCACTAGGGAAACGCTATCGGACACACTAGGGACAACTATCACGGCGCACTAGGGAAACGCTACGGACGCACAGGGAAACGCTATGCGGAGGTACTTATTGGAGAGGAAGTTCTCCAATTAGATACTTTATATCTCTACTACAAAGGGAGGGGAAAATATTTGGCTGTAATAGTCATTATTGAGCTCAAACAGGTTTATTAGGTAAGAAATACATAAAAACACTGGTGGACATCATTAGTGACATTGGCAGACATATCTGAATTCAAAACGATTATAGTAGATCCTCCCCTCGGTAAGTCATTAACTGGTCCTCTTCATCCCTGGGAAGGCACACTCTACATAGAAGCATGTCTTCCTATTGGTACATAGCGACTGTCATTAACCGTGTCATAGGGGTGGAACGGACCGGGCATCAAGAGAAAACTTAAACGTAAGTATAACTGTTAGGTAAGTACCAGGGTGAGGCTTTAGGTCCTCTCCCTGGTTACTATACATCTATGAAACTGGGAGAAGGTGAGATAAGTGGCATTTAATGCATGAGCATTAATACAGAATTAGTAATTTTATATGTTGGCTTGTGGCTCTATTGTCTATGAGGAAAGTGGAAAATAGCAAAGCACAATCACAGCAGTGCTGTAAATGAAGGCTGAATCCCTAAAATCTCAGAGGCCAATCACACTTGTCAAGGGATACTGACAGATAGGAAGTCCATTAAAGCACATCAGTGTAATAATGTCACAGTTTTATTTAGACGTGCTGTTCACGTCCCTAGGTGATTCTGGCTCCCCTGTGTGGTTATTGTAAGATCGTAACTAAGCCCCTTTCTAGGCCCTTACTCATGCCTAGTCGTATATTGTGAATGGTAAAATATCATGCTTGCACAGTGTATGGTTTGTGAAAGTGCAAAAAAGTCTGTTTTTTCCCATGAACCAAAGCTGGCAACAAACACTTTCAATCCCGTATTCCAGATATGGGATTGATCATGGGTGTATGGCAGTCCTTACACTGTTCTGCTATATGGACATGCTATATCCCATAATAATGCTATAATAATAAATCCAGACTTCTTGTAGTCTGTTAGTTGTCATTGTTACTCTCTCACATTAAAGGAAAACTGAACCATAAAATATAATGTCGATGGGATATGTACCGCAGATTTTTTTTCTCCTTGGTACCACTGTCGTCTTCAACAGCAGCTGAAAGTTTGAGTAACGGAAATCTCTGCTCAGTCCAGTGACCTCCTGTCTGCAATAGGCTGTGAGCTGGGTCATATGGGTTTCCAAACTTCTCACAACTTCCATTCACGTAGAAGAAGATTGAGATACTGCAGGTGGGTAACGGCAGGAATGTTACCCACTAGTTTTTTTTTAATATGTTCTGTGTTGGACATTTGCCACCTGGAATTAGGAGAAGTACCCAGGGTGGTGAATTCAATGCATGTCTTGTTTGGGGAACAATACTATGAAGGTTTTAACTTGTTAAGTAGAGGTGGCCACCACACTCTCCGATACTCGATAATCAGCCGTCTGATAGCAAGATGTGTGGGGCCAAAAATGTCTGACGACAATGCCACGAACTACCGCTGTTGGCATGACGGTCAGCCAATGCCAGAGAGAAAATTTCCATTGGTAGTATCGCGCTCCTTTAAGGGTAACTCCAGACGGTTTCCAAAGTATTTCCACCCAAAACTTACCTGTATCTGATGTTCCCATGGTGAGTTTAGTAGTCCAGAACAAGGATCCCTCCAAGAAGTCCTCCTCCTCTGTTGTGAGCTGGTTATGAGCACTTCAGGAGCAGAGCGCACTCAACCAATTGATCGGTAATGCGGTCAGCATTGGCCCATGACCTGCGCATTACCTGGAAAAGGAGACAAGACCATCAGGGAGCCTTGTTTTAGTAAGTTCTATTAACTCACTGTGGGAGTGGAGCTCATGGAAGGTTTGCCAGGAGACACCCCTTTTCTTCCCCATGCACGTGACAATACGATCGGATGATTGGAATTGGTCCAATAAAAATGTTCAAGTGTTGGGTTTAAAAAAAATTGGGGTGTAATTCGACAATTCACCATACAAGACTGACGAATTATAGGACTGGGATTGGTGCATTTATGGGCACCATATAATGAACATCACACAAACCAAGAGTCTTTTGGAACAATACCCTTTGGTTAGAAGACTAAAGTGGAGGTCTTTGGCCATATGCACTGCACTTAAACCACACAACATATCCGCACAAACACCTCATACTGTCAGGCCCAGCGGTGGAGTGGAGATGGGTTTGGCACCTTGTGTACGCTTTGCAGTCATTAAGTGGACACTTAGACTCTCAAACCCCAGTGAACTGAAAGCAACGTTGTTAAAGCAGAGATGCCAAAAATTCTCCCAACCTATGGGACCAATACAGTTCGATACAATAATTACCGTCACACTATCAGGTACACACAAGTAGATATTTGGGACGACCAAAAAAATCTCTGTAAATCAATCAGCTCAATATCTGCAGTCCGATCAGACATGTGGAAATTACACACGCACACGTGAATATCTGCCATGCCACAACGGACGCATGTTACTGGGCTTTAGAAATGACTCGTGTTATGCGATGCCACCATTTACTTTATCAAACATGAACTATTTAATCTAGGAGGAAATAGTGTCCAATCAGCTGCTTGCTATTTCTGGGGCTATGGGGCGCAGAGATTATACTTATTCTGATTTCACACAGGTTATTCTCAGGTCAGGAAGGTAAAGGTACATTGAATTAGGCCGAGGCCACAATGCATGCATGCACACGCACAGGTTGGTACGCTTTGGTTTGCTTGACTAGATCAAGCCCCTCATAAACCCATGCTTATTGCTTCCAATTATTATGTGGGTTAATATAGTGCAACATCTTCCACATTTCATTCTTGACATATACAACCTATCAGTAGGTCTTTATGATTGAAACCGAGTGCCCAGAGGAAACCCACGCAAGCACGGGGGGAACATACAAACTCCTTGTAGATATGTCCAGGGGGGATTCGAACTCAGGACTCTTAGTGCTGCAAGGCATCAGTGCTAACCACTGAGCCACCGTACTGCCCAATAACATAGTTCTTCAAAACATAACCCTGGTAGACTGGGTACACGACCACAATTTTCATTCCGACTGATGTTCTAGTCCCCCATCCTGATATTACTGCGTATCAGCTGGTTGGCATGAAAAAAATGGATGGTTTGTATTTGTGTGTGGCAGCGAGCAATCTCGTTCATTCATTCATTCATCTGTATTAGACAATCGGGTATGTTGGAAAAGCACGGCCAACCGTTTGGTTTGCTATGGACGCGGAAAGCTGTCAGCCATGGCTACAGTGATACCGTCCCAACGACTCACTAATGGCAAAGTCGTGTGAGACTAAACATTTTTTGGTGTGTACTCAGCCTAAATCAACCTTCCAGTCATCGCCGAGCTGCCTCCTCTACATGTCATGCAGCTAAAGAGGAGGCCAACCTTTCAGGATGGGGGTTTAGAACATCAGGCGCTACTGGGTAAGAGTTCTGTATAATCGGAAGATTGCGGCCTATAACAGTTTTGTCAGTGGGGGGATCGTCTAACGTTCGGTCTGTCGGTATTTATCCAATGTGTACGTAACGTTACCCTCTCCCTACATCGGTTTAATATTCTGTGCTTAATTCTGAAGTTAAGAGTGCGAACCTGCGACATAAATTCTCTCTCTGTTTTAATTTGCAGATGCAGTAACACCAACACTGCTATTACTTCCACAAATTAAGGTACCGTAATCACTTTATTTCTTTTATTGTTTAAATGTGTTTAATAAGCACTTTTATGGTTGTGCAATTTTTATTAGTACTTTTAAGACACTAGTAGTAGTAGTTCTATATGTGTGCCATAAAGAGTTTGGTGTATTTGTAGTAAACTGTTTGCACGTACCGTATTTCTGCATTACCAGTCTTCATACCAGAGGTGCTCAATGGCCCTTATAGGCCATGGTTAGGTATATTTTATATATATTGAGTGCACTGGTTTGGGTGGTTAGGTGCGGTTTCCACGTATTCTGGTTAGTTTCTGGCTCCTCGTTTTGAGTGTATAGACCAATGGTCTCTGATCGGATGTTGCATGTGTAATCAATACTGATATCCCTCCCAACGCCCCCCCCCCCCCCCCTTTCATTCATTTAGTGATCACTGTCCACAATATTGCTGGAATGTCAGTATCCAAACAAGTCCAGTCGTCTAGGTGCAATTCTCCAGAGCTCTCTCCCTGCAACTAGAAAATCCCACAGCAAAGAAGATTAGAGGTGCACACTACACAAGTGTAATCACTATATGTGCAACAAATATGCTTCAGGGGCAATCTGCCATCCTCAGTTATATCTGAGGGATATATACCGAGTTAGATGTGTTTTTGTAAAATATAAGTGATACAACCTTAATGTCAGCAAATTAACCCATATTGAGTTTGGCCTGTTAAAGGGTACTCCATACAAGTGCCCTTTATTTAAAAAAATAAGAACATTCCTACGTTGACTCCAGGATCTTGCTTCTAGTAGCGCAGTCTTATCCAAAGTTACAGCAGTGGTAAGGGTGGGAGTTTCCAGCTAGCGCTGTGAGCTGTGACATCACCAGCACCGTTGCTCTGATGGAGAACTCCTTCCTTGGGTTTGAGCATGCCCACTGTATCCTGCGATACGACAGAGCATCATTTGCTTAAGCTGCTACAAGCCTGAAAATAACTTTGCTCCCTACAAATCTGTACTAGCTTCAGAAAAGATACATGTTTTGGTGGGTGGAGCGTATCATGGGACCAGGAAGTGTAACTTTACAAGCATAATAACTTAAGAGATCCAGTGAAGACTAGAGACATCATCCTATGTTAGTTTGAAAGGTTGGAACTATTTAAATAGACTGTACTTGCATGGAGACCACGTATAATCTAATATCTTAAGCACATCGGTTTTCATACTTCCAACGGACCCGTCTGGCCCATTCATTTTGCGATCCTATGTGATCACAAAATAATGGGTCAGGCGGTTTTCCTCCAGAATCTCATGGAATTGTGAAAGGTGAGTTTCAAGTATGGGCACCTTTACGTAATAGTGTGCTTTGCAGAGTCTCTCTACCTTTCCTTTAAAACATTCTAGTTGTGTGTGTGTCTGTGGAGACCTTACGCACATACAGGGAGATTCAATACAAGTTCTTATCATTTAAAATGGTGCTAACTTTGCCCCAACCAATCAGATCTTAGTTAACATTTGAAAGCTAACATCTGATTGCTTTGGGCAAAAATTAGGCAACCATTTTTTACGATGTTGTGAATGTGTGTGGTCGGCTTCCAAAGAATCTGTACTGCAGACTGACCGGGGCACATGTTGTCGGTCCAGTCCAGCCCGCTGTCACTAGACCCGTACCCCAAATATAATATTAATCAATTTCTTAGGTCGGTAATTGATCTTTTTATTATGTAATTTTTTAATTGTATTAAAATCAGTGAGGGGATCAATAATAAATATTCACCCACCAAGCCCCATTTTTATCGTTACTCAGCGGCGTTCCCGAGTCCTGAGATCGTACCTTGAAATCAATGTTCCCTATAATTTAAATCCCACTGTTGCCAATATATATGAACCTGCGGTTCGTATCACGGTGGTTATATTCAGCAGATTTTTGCTGTTGTTCTGACAGGTCCCAACGTAGTTGTACTAAGACGCGCACACGGTACAAAAATCCGTCGGGAGTGCGAGTTTCTCCCCGGAAAAGTCCATAACTTCGATCTGGTCTCCTGCTGGTTTATTGAAGAATGGGAGGTAAGAACATAGATCCTTTACCACACAGTTCTTCAAAAACTGAAAACCACAAACTGTTGGTCTATGGAAATAGCTTGGCTCCTAGATTTCACCATGCCTACCCCTGCCTTACACTACAGAGGATGTGTAGCTTCCTTGTGGATAAGGAATTATCATGGGGCCAGATGTGTGAGGGAACTCAGCTGAGAGTCACATGGGTGTCTTGTGCTTAAAGGGATGTTTTCTGTATCCGTTAGAACAATTAACTCCTGCTAAAGGTGGGCACAGTGGAAAAACTCGCTCAGGGCAACTTGCAGGTCTTGGTACATAAAAGTTTATGGCAGCGTGCGACCAATCGCAGGAACAAGCTGCCATAGAAAGTGCAGGAATTTGCTCGGGCGATAGTGGTTGTACAATGGGGGAATGGGAGGTGTCTGGCAGACACTGAGAGTTATATAAAAAGGTTGCAGATGCATGTGAAGAGTAAATTACAATAACCCCACTGACTGACCATTAGAGCCAGTCCTGTGCTCATACTAAATATATACAGAAACCCCAAATGTTGGTTTGTGGGCTAACATGTGCAGACCTGTCATCTATCTATTCAATCAATCAGCTATCTATCATCTATTTATCTATCTATCTATCTCACTAGCATATATCGTATCATCTATCATCTATCGCATCTATCTATCATCATCTATTCACAGCTGCAGATCTATTCAATCAACTATCTCGTCTATCTATCTGCATCGATCTTTCAATCCAATCTATCTCTCGTATCTATCTCCTATTATCTATCTATCGATCTTCTCTATCGAATCTCTCTATCATTTATCTCTATCTATCTATCTAGTCTGTCATCTATCTATTCAATCAATCTAGCCCGATCTAGCTATCAGCGTCTACTAGTCGTAAATCTCTCTATCTCCTCTCCATCTATCTTCTGTCATCTATCTATTCAATCAATCGTAGCCTCTTCTAATCAGCTATCTATCTTTCGAACTAGAATGTGGTCTTCTGGGGTTTTTACCTTTTTTTGTTAAACTTTTACTTTTTTAACGATTTTCTTTCTTATCTATCTATCTATTCTATCATCTATCTATTATCTATCTATCTATCTATCTATCTATCGATTATCTATCTACTCTATATCTATCTATCTATCTATCTACTATCATCTATCTATCTCTATCTATCATGTCATCTACTATTCATCATCATCCAGCATCATCATCTATCTATCTATCTATATCTCTCTATCTCCTCTCCATCATCTATTGTCAATCTATCTATCAATCAATCTATCTCTCTATCTATCACTATCTATCTTTCACTAGATGGTCCCTGTCTGGGGTGTTTTTTAAACTTTTTTTTTTACTTTTACTTTTTTTTAACTTTTCTCTATCTATCTATCTATCATCTATCTATCTATCTACTAGTCTATTCTTCATCTATCTATCTTCTATCTATCTATCGATCTATCATCTGACTATCTATCTATCTATCTTTCTATCTATCTATCTGTCATCTATCTATCAATCAATCTATCTCCTATCTATCATCGATCTATCTACTATCTATATCTCTCTATCCCTCTCCATCTATCTATCTGTCATCTATCTGATCAATCAACTCTCTCTCTCTATCGTATCATCTATCTATCTTTCATCTATGTGTGGTCCTCTGTCTGGGTGGTTTTTTATAAACTTTTTTTTTTTACTTCTTTTACTTTTTAACTTTTCTCTATCTATATCTATCTATCTATCTAGTCTATCTATCTATTCTATCTATAGCTACTAGTCGATCATCAGTCTAGCATCGATCAGCAGTCTAGCATTCAATCAATCATCCGCCTATCTAGCGATCGCCTCTCTACAGTATCGATCTATTATCTCTATCTATCTGTCATCATCATCAATCAATATCTCCTCTCTATCTATCTGCATCTACTATATATCGATATCTGTCATCTCTCTTCTATCTATCGAGCTATATCGTCATCTATCATTCAATCAATCTATCCTCTATCTCTATCTACATCTATCTATCTTTCATCTATGATGTGTCTCTGTCTGGGTGTTTTTATAACACTTTTTTACTTTTTTTTTTTTTGTTTTAAAGGGCACCCATCACCCCTCTAGAAATTTGTATATAGGTTAATTCTCCCCCAAACTACTATTTGGAAATCAGATAGAATGTGAGATAACCTGTCTGATGTTCTGCTACCTCTCTTTCTGCTTTCTGGTCCTTTCACCTAGCTGCTGTCAGTCATAGTAACATAGTAATTAAGGGTTGAATAAAGACACTACGTCCATCAAGTCCAACCGATTCACCCCTACGTTTTAATAACCCTACGTAAAAATTGATCCAGAGGAAGTAAAAAAACCCCGCTAAAAAATGGGGCAAAAAATTCCTTCCCGACTATAAATGGCAATTGGAAAGTATCCCTGCATCAACCAAACCGCAGTATTGTATATACCATAATTCCCATATATATAGTTCCCCGTACCAACCAGAACTACAGTATATGTATGAGTACCAGTAATTCTCCATATTATATAGTATCCCCGTACCAACCAGAACTACAGTATATGTATTAATACCAGTAATTCTCAATATTATATAGTATCCCCGTACCAACCAGAACTACAGTATATGTATTAATACCAGTAATTCTCAATATTATATAGTAATCCCGTACCAACCGAACTACAGTATAGTATTAATACCAGTAATTCTCATATTATATAGTATCCCTGTACCAATCAGAACTACAGTATATGTATTAATATCAGTAATTCTCAATATTATATAGTATCCCTGTACCACCCAGAACTACAGTATATGTATTAATATCAGTAATTCTCAGTATTGTATAGTATCCCTGTACCAACCAGAACCGCAGTATATGTATTAATACCAGTAATTCTAATTATTATATAGTATCCCTGCACCAATCAGAACTACAGTATATGTATTAATACCAGTAATTCTCAATATTATATAGTATCCCCGTACCAACTAGAACTACAGTATATGTATTAATACCAGTAATTCTCAATATTATATAGTATCCCGTACCAACCAGAACTACAGTATATGTATTAATACCAGTAATTCTTAATATATATTATCCCCGTACCAACCAGAACTACAGTATATGTATTAATACCAGTAATTCTCAATATTATATATTATCCCCGTACCAACCAGAACTACAGTAATGTATTAATACACAGTATCTCAATATTATATAGTATCCCTGTACCAACCAGAACTACAGTATATGTATTAATACCAGTAATTCTCAATTATATAGTATCCCGTACCAACTTCATTCAACTCCCATTCACCAGGTCATGGTGTATCTGTTGTATTCAATTAGATCAACTGGACTTGAAGGTTACTTGCTTTGTTGAAGGACATTTCGCTAGTCATCCGACTGGCTTTCTCAATTCAGAATGACTTGTACAAGAATCTTTGGCAATTATGTACCCTGGAAAATCCCAATTAGCATATCACAGCCAGGTGTTAAGGGTGTGATTAGATAGTGGCTAAGAGGTGTTATAGGAACGCCCAGAGTAAGGTGTTAAAACAGCATTGTACATGGCAGACAGTTGGGACTCGGGACTCCGCTGTATACCTGCATCTTAAGGATAAAGGACATACCTTTGAAGATTGTAATGTTAACATATTGGCGAAGGAACGTGACTGGTTCAAGAGAGGTGTTAAGGAGGCCATTTATGTGAAAATAAAGAAACCAAGCCTAAATAGAGGTGGGGGGGTTCGACACCATCTGTCGGCCATGTACAATGTCCTGTCCAGTTGATCTAATTGAATACAACAGATATGTGTTCCTTTAAACCGCATCACCTTCCATTTATCAACATTGAAACTCATCTGCCATTTTGATGTCATGGATATACCAGATGACCTCACAGCCAGTATCTGAATGCTGTTCCCCTAGCGGCCTCCTCTGAGTATGTGGGAGCTTGTAAAAAGAGGGAAGAACATGTCTCTGTATAACAGATTAGCCCTAGTCTGTCAGCTTTCATACTATGGTAATCTAGGGGTTTGGGGGAGATAAATCTATATATCATCTTTCCTTGGATGGGTGAACTTTCCCTTTAATACAATGAAGGAGGCGACCACGTGAATGCTACTTAATAATGTTTTGGTTTGTTTCTGCTCGTTCTTGGTGATGATCATGGTGTTTTTTCTGCAGTACAGTGGGGAACGTAGAGGGAGGGTTATTGAATGACTTTCAGACAGACTGTGCTTCTCACTTCCCCTTTATATCCTAAATAACCAGACAGCAGGATTTCCTTTCAACTACACCTACTCACAGTAAAACCGATTGGGCCTATCGTATCACATCTTATTAACCCTCTTACCAATGTCGTGTAGCTCCCCTTCTACAAAATGACCCAATGAAATGGGGCGTATGGAGATGGGTATGATTCCTGTAGGGGGGTGTAGGATGCAATGAGAATGTCACTGTGTGTATGTAAGTTATTAGGGCCGGTAAGTGCTCCTGGAAATGGTCTCAGATTGTTTATAACATGGCTACCAATGATTTTATGGTGATGGAAATGTAATCAAAGCTCCTCGTATTGTGTCCTAGGACCAGGCAGCTGAACAGAACATGTCTAGCTACTGGTCATGTCTAGGAGACCAAAACCCTTCGGTGCTGAGGAGAGAAAGACTCCCAAACTCCGGGGGCAATAGAGATAACCTGTAAGTATAAACCTTCACTTCTCATTGCAGCTGTGAGCTCCCCCATTCCTTCCAGCTGCAACTGTCTGTAGATCAGCATTGTATTCAGGGAGTTTACCCACAATGTGTACTGCTTGCAGGAAAGGAACTTTCTATTGGGCCAGAGCTTCTGAACAAATTGCCTGCACTTTCCCTTCGCATTTCCATTCCCCCGTCCGAATCTCCTGCCCTGATTGCTCCGTGTGTATGAGATTTGGTTAGATGGTGAAGTTTATATAACAATAATAGGCTGGATTATAGGTGGTTAGTGTGTTATAATCGTTCTCTCTGCTGTTCTGTAAAACCTGCAATCCACCCCTCATATGTTCTCCCCTCCTATCTCCATCTGATGCTCTTATAACCATTGCTCCGCCTTCCCATCATGCCTCTGTGTTTTTTCTCGGCACAACACCCAATCGCTTTATCCAGCTGACATGCACAATCATGCGTTGGCTTCCCCGCTCATAGGCCTCTGGAAATCACAGTCAAAACATTCGTTCCTGCTAGGAATTCTTTGTCTGTGCATAACGCTCACTACTAAGACATTCACACCCAGTTCCACTGGCCTGCTCCATCTTACAGGATTAGAAATAAAACCATGAGCTGTGAATGTGCTGTGAGGGGTTACAGCTCCATTGTATGATTACTTTAATGATATAAATGGAAGAATGCGCAGTGTATGTATAGTTTATTTATATAGCAACACTTTACAACATTAATACTTATATAAATAAGTGTGTTCATCATGAAATATACAAGTGCTTGAAACATGTAACAGGAAAGAGGTCCCTGCCCCGTAGAGCTTACAATCTAATTAGGTGGGTAACATACAGATACATGGGAAAGGGTGGAGGTGCCATAGTTATAACTGGTGCAGTGTGAACAGTCCTATGCTGTGCTGTGCTCAGAGAGATAGGATGACAGGTTAGATTTAAACTTGTTTATTGAGGTTTCTTGACGTAGAGAGAGGGGAATAGAATTCCAGAGGATGCGAGGTATGAGAGAGAAAGGTTTAAGGTGGGAGGAGGCAGTGTGAGTGGGGGGTCTGTACAGTAGCTGGTTCTGTGATGGGTACAGGGTACGGACAGGGACATATGGGGAGACTAGAGAGAAAGGTATATGGTGGGAGGAAGCAGTGTGAGCGGGGGGTCTGTATAGGAGATGGTTCTGTGATGGGTACAAGGTACGGACAGGGACATATGGGGACACTAGAGAGAAAGGTATAAGGTGGGAGGAAGCAGTGTGAGTGGGGGGTCTGTATAGGAGATGGTTCTGTGATGGGTACAGGGTACGGACAGGGACATATGGGGACACTAGAGAGAAAGGTATAAGGTGGGAGGAAGCAGTGTGAGTGGGGGTCTGTAGGAGATGGTTCTGTGATGGGTACAGGGTACGGACAGGGACATAGGGGACACTAGAGAGAAAGGTATAAGGTGGGAGGAAGCAGTGTGAGTGGGGGTCTGTATAGGAGATGGTTCTGTGATTGGTACAGGGTACGGACAGGGACATATGGGGACACTAGAAGAGAATAGAGAGAAAGGTTATAAGGTGAGAGGAAAGCAGTGTGAGTGGGGGGTCTGTATAGGAGATGGTTCTGTGATGGGTACAGGGTACGGACAGGGACATATGGGGACACTAGAGAGAAAGGTTTAAGGTGGAGGAAGCAGTGTGAGTGGGGGTCTGTATAGGAGAAGGTTCTGTGATGGGTACAGGGTACGGACAGGGACATATGGGGGAATGAGAGAAAGGTATAGGTGGAGGAAGCAGTGTGAGTGGGGGTCTGTATAGGAGATGGTTCTGTGATGGGTACAGGGTACGGACAGGGACATATGGGGACACTAGAGAGAAAGGTAAGTATAAGGTGGGAGGAAGCAGTGTGAGTGGGGGTCTGTATAGGAGATGGTTCTGTGATGGGTACAGGGTACGGACAGGGACATATGGGGAACAGAGAGAAAGGTTATAAGGTGGAGGAAGCAAGTGTGAGTGGGGGTCTGTATAGGAGATTGTTCTGTGATGGGTACAGGGTACGGACAGGGACATATGGGGACACTAGAGGAAAAAGGTTTAAGGTGGGAGGAAGCAGTGTGAGTGGGGTCTGTATAGGAGATGGTTCTGTGAGGGTACAGGGTAAGGACAGGGACATATGGGGACACTAAGAGAGAAAGGTATAAGGTGGAGGAAGCAGTGTGAGTGGGGGTCTGTATAGGAGATGGTTCTGTGATGGGTACAGGGTACGGACAGGGACATATGGGGACACTAGAGAGAAAGGTATAAGGTGGGAGGAAGCAGTGTGAGTGGGGGGGTCTGTATAGGAGGTGGTTCTGTGATGGGTACAGGGTACGGACAGGGACATATGGGGACACTAGAGAGAAAGGTATAAGGTGGGGGAAGCAGTGTGAGTGGGGGTCTGTATAGGAGATGGTTCTGTGATGGGTACAGGGTACGGACAGGGACATATGGGGACACTAGAGAGAAAGGTTATAAGGTGGGAGAAGCAGTGTGAGTGGGGTCTGTATAGGAGATGGTTCTGGATGGGTACAGGGTGGTGACAGGGACATATGGGGACACTAGAGAGAAAGGTATAAGGTGGAGGAAGCAGTGTGAGTGGGGGGTCTGTATAGGAGATGGTTCTGTGATGGGTACAGGGTACGGACAGGGACATATGGGGACACTAGAGAGAAAGGTATAGGTGGAGGAAGCAGTGTGAGTGGGGGTCTGTATAGGAGATGGTTCTGTGATGGGTACAGGGTACGGACAGGGACATATGGGGACACTAGAGAGAAAGGTATAAGGTGGGAGGAGGAAGCAGTGTGAGTGGGGGTCTGTATGGAGATGGTTCTGTGATGGGTACAGGGTACGGACAGGGACATATGGGGACACTAGAGAGAAAGGTATAGGTGAGGAAGCAGTGTGAGTGGGGGGTCTGTATAGGAGATGGTTCTGTGATGGGTACAGGGTTAAGGGGACAGGCATATGGGGCACTAGAGAGAAAGGTTTAAGGTGGGGAGAAGCAGTGTGAGTGGGGGGTCTGTATAGGAGATGGTTCTGGGATGGGTACAGGGTACGGACAGGGACATATGGGGACACTAGAGAGAAAGGTTTAAGGTGGAGGAAGCAGTGTGAGTGGGGGTCTGTATAGGAGATGGTTCTGTGATGGGTACAGGGTACGGACAGGGACATATGGGGACACTAGAGAGAAAGGTTTAAGGTGGAGGAAGCAGTGTGAGTGGGGGTCTGTATAGGAGATGGTTCTGTGATGGGTACAGGGTACGGACAGGGACATATGGAGACACTAGAGAGAAAGGTATAAGGTGGAGGAAGCAGTGTGAGTTGGGGTCTGTATAGGAGATGGTTCTGTGATGGGTACAGGGTACGGACAGGGCAAATATGGGGACACTAGGAGAAGAGAAAGGTTTAAGGTGAGAGGAAGCAGTGTGAGTGGGGGGTCTGATAGGAGATGGTTCTGTGATGGGTACAGGGTACGGACAGGGACATATGGGGACACATAGAGAGAAAGGTTTAAGGTGGAGGGGAGGAAGGTGTGAGTGGGGGTCTGTATAGGAGAGGGTTCTGTGATGGGTACAGGGTACGGACAGGGACATATGGGGGAGAATGAGAGAAAAGGTATAGGTGGAGGAAAGCAGTGTTGTGAGGGGGTTCTGTATAGGAGATGGTTCTGTGATGGGTACAAGGGTACGGACAGGGACATATGGGGACACTAGAGAGAAAAGTATAAGGTGGGAGGAAGCAGTGTGAGTGGGGGTCTGTATAGGAGATGGTTCTGTGATGGGTACAGGGTACGGACAGGGACATATGGGGAGACAGAGAGAAAGGTTATAAGGTGGAGGAAGCAGTGTGAGTAGGGGTCTGTATAGGAGATAGTTCTGTGATGGGTACAGGGTACGGACAGGGACATATGGGGACACTAGAGAGAAAGGTTTAAGGTGGGAGGAAGCAGTGTGAGGGGGTTCTGTATAGGAGATGGTTCTGTGATGGGTAGCAGGGTAAGGACAGGGACATATGGGGACACTAGAGAAGAGAAAGGTTAAGGTGAGGAAGCAGTGTGAGTGGGGTTTGTATAGGAGATGGTTCTGTGATGGGTACAGGGTACGGACAGGGACATATGGGGACACTAGAGAGAAAGGTATAGGTGGGAGGAAGCAGTGTGAGTGGGGGGTGGGTCTTATAGGAGGTGGTTCTGTGATGGGTACAGGGTACGGACAGGGACATATGGGGACACTGGAGAGAAAGGTATAAGGGGGGGAAGCAGTGTGAGGGGGGGTTCGTATAGGAGATGGTTCTGTGATGGGTACAGGGTACGGACAGGGAAATATGGGGACACTAGAGAGAAAGGTATAAGGTGGGAGGAAGCAGTGTGAGTGGGGTTCTGTATAGGAGATGGTTCTGTGATGGGTACAGGGTGGTAGACAGGGACATATGGGGACACTAGAGAGAAAGGTATAAGGTGGAGGAAGCAGTGTGAGTGGGGGGTCTGTATAGGAGATGGTTCTGTGATGGGTACAGGGTACTGGACAGGGACATATGGGGACACTAGAGAGAAAGGTATAGGTGGAGGAAGCAGTGTGAGTGGGGGTCTGTATAGGAGATGGTTCTGTGATGGGTACAGGGTACGACAGGGACATATGGGGACACTAGAGAGAAAGGTAAAGGGGGAGGAACGGAGCAGTGTGAGTGGGGGGTCTGTATAGGAGATGGTTCTGTGATGGGTACAGGGTACGGACAGGGACATATGGGGACACTAGAGAGAAAGGTTTTAGGTGGAGGAAGCAGTGTGAGTGGGGGTCTGTATAGGAGATGGTTCTGTGATGGGTACAGGGTACGGACAGGGACATATGGGGACACTAGAGAGAAAGGTTTAAGGTGGGGAGGAAGCATGTGAGTGGGGGGTCTGTATAGGAGATGGTTCTGGATGGGTACAGGGTACGGACAGGGACATATGAGGACACTAGAGAGAAAGGTATAAGGTGGGAGGAAGCAGTGTGAGTGGGGTCTGTATAGGAGATGGTTCTGTGATGGGTACAGGGTACGGACAGGGACATATGGGGACACTAGAGAGAAAGGATTAAGGTGGGAGAAAGCAGTGTGAGTGGGGGGTCTGTATAGGAGATGGTTCTGTGATGGGTACAGGGTACGGACAGGGACATATGGAGACACTAGAGAGAAAGGTATAAGGTGGAGGAAGCAGTGTGAGTTGGGGTCTGTATAGGAGATGGTTCTGTGATGGGTACAGGGTACGGACAGGGACATATGGGGACACTAGAGAGAAAGGTATAAGGTGGGAGGAAGCAGTGTGAGTGGGGGTCTGTACAGGAGATGGTTCTGTGATGGGTACAGGGTACGGACAGGGACATATGGGGACACTAGAGAGGAAATATAAGGAGGAGCAGCAGAGCGAAGGGTATTCAATGTTAAGAGAAGGATTTTGTAGATAATGAGCTGTTTAACGGGGAGACAGGTAGATGTGCGGCACAGAGATTTAATTTCCCGATTGTTAAAGAGCGAGACAATGTGTGCGGCAAAGTTAAGTGTGGACTGAAGTGGAGAAAGATGGGAAGTAGGAAGACCAGAAAGCAGAAGGTTGCAAAAGTCTAGGCACGATAGGATGAGAGCATGTATAAGCATAGCTGTAGTCACAATATTACAGAGAAAAAAGCGACAGGTTTTAGCAAAATAGTTAAAGGCCATGTCCACTTTTTAAAAAACCTTCTATATATGATAGGTCTTGCTGCCCCAACCGCATTAGTATTATTGCAAGAAAGTCCCCCGATCATTACTTACCTTACCTTTCTCCTTCGCCGCACAGTCCCGGCCCTCTGCTTGCATAGAACTGAGAGGCAGCCAATCACGGACGTGGCTGCCGGTAGTGCAGAACGGCGAAGGAGAGAGGTAAGGTAAGTAATGATCGGGGGACTTTCTTGCTATAATAATAATGCGGTTGGGGCTGGGGGACCAATATCTATATTACGGAGGGGAGACAGGAGGCAGTCCTATATGGACTCTGCTATCCTCCTGGTGGACAGTTTTTTGGACTTTGTGGGGGGATTACAGGAGAACCATTTGGAGCTGGGATGTGAGGTAAGGATTTTATTACACTACAGAGTGGGCCAGTAATGGGGGGATTATAGGTTTGGGGGTGGACATGCCCTTTAATGTGATTAGAAAAGGAGAGAGATGAACCAATAATAACCCCTAAGCAACATTCCTACTGAATAGGGTGAATGGGGGTGTTGTCCACAGAAATGGAGAAAGGGATAGGACCAGGTTTAGGTGGGAAAACGATTGGTTAGTTTTTAGTCCGGTTTAGTTTGAGGCATCGGTGTGATATCCATGAGGTGGGCAGTTTGCTAGAAGGTGAAATCACCCTCCAGGTTTAGCCGGGTGACATTGCGATCAGGGGGCAGTCACACTGTAGATCTACATGTATGTTATCTACATATGATGATGGAAGTTGCAGAGCCTGGTGTATTTTTGATTGTGTGCATTTTACCATTTACACTTGGCTGCAGGGATCAAAGTCATTTCCATTTACTAAATCCTGTTAAAAGGCAGTAATAACTTTACACACGTAATGGACTCTGGACACAGGAAATTGATCCATTCATAGTCCTGGGATTTGGGCACCATTAATAAAAATAATGCACCTCATCCAGGGATGGTAACAGGGACTATAACGTAATAATCCAGGTATCTGTATTGATCTGCTGTATGTGTATGTATTGTCTATTTGTTAAACTGAGTACTGAGAATGAACAAGCTAAATAATAAATATTCGTGTTAACGTGGGGGGTCCCCAAGACATGAGAATTGTTGCAAGGCTGCAAAGGTTGGAAATGATACGTCACTATATATAACCCTGTATATGGCGTTTATCATGTGTTTGGAATAGTTTACTTTAAATGGATAAACTATGGGTCCCTATACTCAGCTTTTTATGGCCTGGGGTATTGGGATTCTCCAATCTCCTTTCAGCTAGTCAGTGTAAATGGGGATTAAACCAATGGGAGCCCAGATACAGACATTAATAGTGTTACCTGATCACATAGATAGTGACTGAGGATTCACAGTAACAGAAATGGACCATCCTGGTATTTTATAGTAACGGGGAACATTTAGGTATTCATACAGCACAAAGTCTGAAGGTATCTGGGAAATAGGACATTACCAGCAGCTCGTTAACCTGTATGTTGCGTAGAGCAAAGCGGCTCTGGTTTATCATCATTGTAGAACCCCCAACATAATCCAAATGATTCTAGATGTATCTCTGTCTTTATCCCAGCCGTACACAGATACAGTATCTGTATATAAAGTCCGTGGCTTCCCCATAGTGAATGATCGCTGGGCTGAGGAATCTCTATAGGAAAATGTCTCTAGGTTAGTTTCTTATCCCTTATCCAGTAATATCCCATATGCTGAGAGCTTTCAGTACACTGAGGGTTAAGCACAGACCATTGTGTGGGTGAGGCCTCCAAGTCTTGTAGGATCTGACCCTGAAACCTGCTGAGAGGCTGGGGACCGAGGAAAAATAAACAAGGCAGTTCATAGCATTCCTCCGAAAGCCT
Source organism: Hymenochirus boettgeri (assembly GCA_019447015.1). NCBI lineage: Eukaryota > Metazoa > Chordata > Amphibia > Anura > Pipidae > Hymenochirus > Hymenochirus boettgeri. The sequence goes on from JAACNH010000064.1 coordinate 243,310, forward strand.
CAGACTGGCCTGGGGGGCTCTAGCGTTAACTCATTCACTGCCATATTAACAGGCACCTACACCCACTCTACCTGCTCTGTTTATACTAGAAGGTAGAACCCATTTACCACTCTGCACTGTGCGAAGGCCCCAATCATCTCCCTGTGTGACGGCCATGCTCCATACCTCCATCTGGCTTCATACTAACACAAACAATTCAATGGGAAACGCAGAACAGGAAACGCATGTTCTAGACTGTCTGCAGCCCAGAACCTTGTCTGTGTGCAGAGATCAGTGTGTGTGTGTGTGTACATTATATCTACAAAGCATCTTATTGTGTGTGTACAGAATATCTACAACACAGATTAATGAGTGTGAGTGTACAAAATATTTACAGCACAGCTTATGTGTGTGTATACAGATTATCTAATACACAGCTTAATGAGTGTGAGTGTACAAAATATTTACCGCACAGCTTATGTGTGTGTATACAGATTATCTACTACACAGCTTATTCAATGTGTGTATACAGAATATCTACAACACAGCTCACTGTGTGTGTGTGTGTGTGTGTGTGCAAAATGTCTAATGCACGGCTCATGGGTGTACAGAATGACTGCTGCACAGCTAATCGTGTGTGTGTACAGAATATTAACTGTACTGTTTCTGTATATACAAAATATTTACTCCACAGTTTGTTTGATCAGATTATATACTGCACAGCTTATTATTTGTATGTATATAGAATATCTACAGCACATTTTGTGTGTGTACAGAATATCCACAAAACAATTTGGGGTATTAACAGAAAGTCACAATTACTAAAAACCTGTCTTAATGTCGAACTAACCTTTTGTGTAATATTACGGTAAACAGGGTTGGCTTGACTTTAAGGCAGGCTTTGCTTCAACAGTTTTTAAAAAATCACGGTCAGTCTCCACAAATGATTTAATAACGTGATTGCGGCGTTTTAATGCAAGTTCATTCATAGTGTAGTTGATATTATCAAGTGCTGCAAATTGCAAATCCCTCCCCCCATTGTGCATTTGTGTACAGAATATATATAGCACACATCTTTAATACAAAATATATACAGCAGCATGCATTGTGTGTGTAAATACAGCATATTTAAACCATATTAAATACACACATGTGTGTAAGTATAGAATTTCTACAGCACTACCGATTATGTTTGTACAGAATATCTACAGTACATCACATTTTGTGTGTACAAGCACAGAATACCTGCTGCACAACACATTGTGTTTGTGTGTGCACAGAATACCTTCAGTGCAGCAGTTTGAGTATAGAATATTTATAGCATGAGTATAGAATATTTATAGCACAGCTGATTTGTTTGCACAAGAATACCTATAGCACATGTGTGAGTACAAAATGTCTACAGTGCATCACATGTATGTGTACAGAATATCTATAGCACAGAACATTGTGTGTGAGTACAGAATACCTTCAGTGCAGCAGTTTGAGTATAGAATATTATAGCACAGCTGATTTTGTTTGCACAGAATACCTATAGCACATTGTGTGAGTACAAAATGTACAGTGCATCACATAGTGCGTGTACAGAATATCTATAGCACAGAACATTGTGTGTGAGTACAGAATACCTTCAGTGCAGCAGTTTGAGTATAGAATATTTATAGCACAGCTGATTTTGTTTGCACAGAATACCTATAGCACATTGTGTGAGTACAAAATGTCTACAGTGCATCACATAGTGTGTGTACAGAATATCTATAGCACAGAACATTGTGTGAGTACAGAATACCTTCAGTGCAGCGTTTGTGAGTTATGAATATTTATAGCACAGCTGATTTGTTTGCACAGAATACCTATAGCACATTGTGTGAGTACAGAATATCTACAGTGCATCACATAGTGCGTGTACAGAATATCTATAGCACAGAACATTGTGCGTGGGTAGAGAATGTCTATAGGGTGTTACAGTGTGGTATTCTCTGCAGTGCAGCAGTGTGTACAAAATATCTGTAGTGCAGTGTACAGTATATGGGTACAGAATGTCTGCAGTGCGGGGTATATGAGTGCTGAATACCTGCAGTCTGTATGGTGATGAATATCTTCAGCAGCGTGTGTAGGTGTGCTGAATATCCTCAAACACAGTGCATATGTGCAGAATATGGGCAGTGCAGAGAGTGTGTTCAGAAAATCCACAGTGCAGGGTATATTAATCCAGGTCATGGTATATCTGTTGTATTCAGTCAGATCAACTGGACTTAAAGTGTTAGTTCTTGAAGCCGTTTCGCTAGTCATCCGACTAGATCAGAATGACTTGTACAAGATCTGTTGACAATATAAGTACCCTAGAAAGTTCCAATTAACGTATGACAGCCATGTGTTAGGGACCTTCTGAATGCATGGTGTGATTGCATTGTGGCTAAGAGGTGTATAGGAACGCCCAGGGTAAGGTGTAAATCAGCATTTACATGGCAGACAGTTGGTGTCAATCCCCCCCCACCTCTATTTAGGCTTGGTTTTCTTATTTTCACATAAATGGCCTCCTAACACTCTTCGAACCAGTCACGTTCCTTTGCCAGTATGAAATTACAATCTTCAAAGGTATGTCCTTTATCCTTAAGATGCAGATACACGGCTGAGTCCTGACACGAGGAATTGGCTCTTCTGTGCTGGGCCATACGTTGATGCAGTTGTTGTTTGGTCTCCCCACATACAAAATCAGAGCATTTTCACTGCACTGCGTATATGATGTCATGCACTGCGTATATGTTACTTTTCTTGGTTTCAGTATCGGGTGGGTGGTGTATGTGTGCAGAATATCTGAAGTGCGTTGTGTATGTGTGCAGAAGTCATTCTGAATTGAGAGATCCAGTCGAATGATAGCGAAACGTCTTCAAGAACTAAACATTCAAGTCCAGTTGATCTAATCGAAACACAGATTTATGTGTGCAGAATATGTGCAGTGTTTCTAATATCTGCAGTGCGTAGGTGTGCAGAATATCTGCAGTGCAGTGTGTATTTGCAGAATATTTGCAGGTGTGTGCACAATATGTGCAGTGTATGGGCTAGGCCACACTGATGTGCTTTTATGTGCAATCCGATCGCGCTTTTAAAAGCGCGCACTAGTTTAGTCCAGATGAAATGGCCCCAGTGCTACAGAGTGCTGGTGTGTGATACGTTAATTGGAGCGCATGTGTTCTGCTGTGCAATATTGCACGATCACAAACGCGCATGCACTGCATTACCGGGATTGCATTACAGTGGCCTCAGCCTATGTGTGCAAAATATCGGCGCGTGCGTTTTTAGAATATCTGCAGTGCGTATGTGCAGAATATTCGCAGTGAATATACGTGTGCTGATTATCTGCTGTGTTTGTGCAGAATATCTGCAGTGCAGTGTTCGCAGTGTGTATCTGTAGCAGGAGACTATTTCTCATATGGCTGAAATAAAGCAGCACTTTTTGCAATTCAAATTCATTTGAGTGTCCTGTGTGCATGTTTTTTTTTTGATGGTATAATTTGATGGGGGACCGGAGGCAGTACAGTCGGCAGCGGACAGCCTTTTGGAGGAATATCGGCAGTGTGTATGTGCCAAATATCTGCAGTGCAGTGTGTATGTGTGCAGAATATCTGCAAAAAGTTTATATGTATGCAGAATATCTGCAGTGTGTGTATGTGTGCAGAATATCTGCTGTGCTGTGTTTGTGTGCAGAATAACTGCAGTGCAGTGTGCAGAATATTCAGGCGGTGTGTGCAGAATATTGTATTGCAGTGTATATGTATGCAGAATATTTGCAGCACATATGTGCACAGAATATCTGCAGTGCTGAGTGTATGTGTGCGATATCTTCAGTGCAGTGTGTGCAGAATATCCACATTGCAGTGTGTGTGTGTGGTGTGTGTGTGCAGGATATCTGCAGTGCATTGTATATGTGTAGTTCATTGTGTATGTGTGCAGAATATCTGCAGTGCAGTGCATGTGAATATCTGCAGTGCAGGGTGGTATTAAGAATATCTGCAGTGCAGTGTGTATTTGCAGAATAACGTCTGTGCGGTCTGTGCAGAATATTTGCATTGTGATATGTGCAGAATATCTGCAGTGCATATGTGGAAGAATATCTGTAGTGCTGAGTGTATGTGTGCAGAATATCTTCAGTGCAGTGTGTATGTGTGCAAAATATCTGCACCGCAGTGTATATCTGTGCATAATACCTGCAGAAAAATGATTGTGTGCTGAATATCTGCATTGCAGTGTATATAAGCAGAATATATGATGTGTATATGTGTTGCAGAATATGTACAGTGCATATACGTGCAGAATATCTGCAGTGCTGAGTGTATATGTGCTGAATATCGCAGTGTGGTATGTGTGCAGAGTTTCTGCAGGGTGGTGGTATACCGTATATACTCGAGTATAAGCGAGGCACCCATTTTTGACTAAAAAATTAGAAAGAGATTGACCTGTGAGTAACAGATAGCCTTCTGCAGCAGTTTTTGAGGATAGAATATTTATAGCGCACAGCTGATTTTGTTTTGCAACGTAATACCTATAGCAACCATGTGTGAGTACAGAAATCTAACAGTGCATCACATAGTGTGTGTACAGAATTCCTAATACAAGCATTTTGTGTGACAGAATCCTTCGTGCAGCATTTGTAATAGAAATATTTATGCAAGCCTGATTTTGTTTGCCGATACCTATAGGCACATGGTTGAGTACAAAATTCTACAGTGCATCACTAGTGCGTGTATAGAATATTATAGCACAGAACATTGTTCTTGGTAGAGTAATGTCTATAGGGTTGTACGGGTGTGTTGATCTCTGGCGTTGCATCAGTGCAGCAGTTTGAGTATAGAATATTTATAGCACAGCTGATTTTGTTTGCACAGAATACCTATAGCACATTGTGTGAGTACAGAATATCTACAGTGCATCACATAGTGTGTGTACAGAATATCTATAGCACAGAACATTGTGTGAGTACAGAATACCTTCAGTGCAGCAGTTTGTGAGTATAGAATATTTATAGCACAGCTGATTTTGTTTGCACAGAATACCTATAGCACATTGTGTGAGTACAGAATATCTACAGTGCATCACATAGTGCGTGTACAGAATATCTATAGCACAGAACATTGTGCGTGGGTAGAGAATGTCTATAGGGTGTACAGTGTGTTATTCTCTGCAGTGCAGCAGTGTGTACAAAATATCTGTAGTGCAGTGTACAGTATATGGGTACAGAATGTCTGCAGTGCGGTGTATATGAGTGCTGAATACCTGCAGTCTGTATGTGTGATGAATATCTTCAGCAGCGTGTGTAGGTGTGCTGAATATCCTCAACACAGTGCATATGTGCAGAATATGGGCAGTGCAGAGAGTGTGTTCAGAAAATCCACAGTGCAGGGTATATTAATCCAGGTCATGGTATATCTGTTGTATTCAGTCAGATCAACTGGACTTAAAGTTTAGTTCTTGAAGCCGTTTCGCTAGTCATCCGACTAGATCAGAATGACTTGTACAAGAATCTGTTGACAATATAAGTACCCTAGAAAGTTCCAATTAACGTATGACAGCCATGTGTTAGGGACCTTCTGAATGCATGGTGTGATTGCATTGTGGCTAAGAGGTGTTATAGGAACGCCCAGGGTAAGGTGTAAAATCAGCATTGTACATGGCAGACAGTTGGTGTCAATCCCCCCCACCTCTATTTAGGCTTGGTTTCTTTATTTTCACATAAATGGCCTCCTTAACACCTCTCTCGAACCAGTCACGTTCCTTTGCCAGTATGTTAACATTACAATCTTCAAAGGTATGTCCTTTATCCTTAAGATGCAGATACACGGCTGAGTCCTGACCCGAGGAATTGGCTCTTCTGTGCTGGGCCATACGTTGATGCAGTTGTTGTTTGGTCTCCCCCACATACAAATCAGAGCATTTTTCACTGCACTGCGTATATGATGTCACTGCACTGCGTATATGTTACTTTTCTTGTGTTTCAGTACTGGGTGGGTGGTGTATGTGTGCAGAATATCTGAAGTGCGTTGTGTATGTGTGCAGAAGTCATTCTGAATTGAGAGATCCAGTCGAATGACTAGCGAAACGTCTTCAAGAACTAAACTTCAAGTCCAGTTGATCTAATCGAATACAACAGATTTATGTGTGCAGAATATGTGCAGTGTCTAATATCTGCAGTGCGTAGGTGTGCAGAATATCTGCAGTGCAGTGTGTATTTGCAGAATATTTGCAGTGTGTGCACAATATGTGCAGTGTATGGGCTAGGCCACACTGATGTGCTTTTATGTGCAATCCGATCGCGCTTTTAAAAGCGCGCACTAGTTTAGTCCAGATGAAATGGCCCCAGTGCGCTACAGAGTGCTGCGTGTGATACGTTAATTGGAGCGCATGTGTTCTGCTTGTGCAATATTGCACGATCACAAACGCGCATGCACTGCATTACCGGGATTGCATTACAGTGGCCTCAGCCTATGTGTGCAAAATATCGGCAGTGCGTTTTTAGAATATCTGCAGTGCGTATGTTTGCAGAATATTCGCAGTGAATATACGTGTGCTGATTATCTGCTGTGTTTGTGCAGAATATCTGCAGTGCAGTGTTCGCAGTGTGTATCTGTAGCAGGAGACTATTTCTCATATGGCTGAATAAAGCAGCACTTTTTGCAATTCAAATTCATTTGAGTGTCCTGTTGCATGTTTTTTTTTGATGGTATAATTTGATGTGGACCGGAGAGCAGTACAGTCGGCAGCGGACAGCCTTTTGGAGGAATATCTGCAGTGTGTATGTGCAAAATATCTGCAGTGCAGTGTGTATGTGTGCAGAATATCTGCAAAGAAGTTTATATGTATGCAGAATATCTGCAGTGTGTGTATGTGTGCAGAATATCTGCTGTGCTGTGTTTGTGTGCAGAATAACTGCAGTGCAGTGTGCAGAATATCTTCAGTGCGTGTGTGCAGAATATTTGTATTGCAGTGTATATGTATGCAGAATATTTGCAGCACATATGTGCACAGAATATCTGCAGTGCTGAGTGTATGTGTGCTGAATATCTTCAGTGCAGTGTGTGCAGAATATCCACATTGCAGTGTGTGTGTGTGTGTGTGTGTGCAGGATATCTGCAGTGCATTGTATATGTGTAGTTCATTGTGTATGTGTGCAGAATATCTGCAGTGCAGTGCATGTGAATATCTGCAGTGCAGGGTGTATTAAGAATATCTGCAGTGCAGTGTGTATTTGCAGAATAACGTCTGTGCGTCTGTGCAGAATATTTGCATTGTGTATATGTGCAGAATATCTGCAGTGCATATGTGTGAAGAATATCTGTAGTGCTGAGTGTATGTGTGCAGAATATCTTCAGTGCAGTGTGTATGTGTGCAAAATATCTGCACCGCAGTGTATATCTGTGCATAATACCTGCAGAAAAATGTATGTGTGCTGAATATCTGCATTGCAGTGTATATAAGCAGAATATATGATGTGTATATGTGTGCAGAATATGTACAGTGCATATACGTGCAGAATATCTGCAGTGCTGAGTGTATATGTGCTGAATATCTGCAGTGTGGTATGTGTGCAGAGTTTCTGCAGGGTGGTGTATACCGTATATACTCGAGTATAAGCCGAGGCACCCATTTTTGACTAAAAAATTAGAAAAGATGATTGACCCGAGTATAAGCCGAGGGTATACAGTAACCCTAATACCTTTCCACTGTAGATGTTTGGAAACTACAACTCCCAGCATGCTTGGTGCGGAGTGGTAGTGGTAGTTTCCAACCACCTATAGTAAAAAGGTAATGTGGGTGTCTGCATGCATACTGTCCCCCAGCCCTCGCACCAGTACCCCAGCCCTCCCCCACAGTCCCCCCCCAGCTCACTTACCCGTACCTGGTCTTAGTCTTCCTTCTCTGCAATCCAGAGGCGCTGCGAGTCCGGCTGGCGTTCCCATTACTGCTTCGCGGCTGCGCGATGACGTCATCCCGCAGCGTGCGGATGAAGTCGCGCCAACGCGAAGAAAACACTGGGAAATGGCCAGGCCGGACTCGCGGTGCCTCTGGATGCAGGTAAGTTCCTTGTGACTCGAGTATAAGCCGGTCAAGGTTTTTAGGTAATTTTTAAAACTAAAAACCTGGTTATCTTAGATATAACGTATGGTGCAGAATATTGCAGTGCAGTGTGATGTGTGCAGAATATTTGCAGTGCGATGTGTGTGCAGAATATTGCAAGTGCGATGTATATGTGTGCAGAATTTCTGCATTGCAGTGTACAAGAGATCAGAATATAGCATGCTATTGTGCAGTTAGACTACAGGGCAGAGTGAAGTGTGCAGAATATCTGCAGTGCGGTATGTGTCCAGAATATCTGCAGTGCGGTGTGCGTGCAGAATATCTGCAGTGCGGTGTGTGTGCAGAGTATCTGCAGTGCAATATGTGTGCAGAGTATCTGCAGTGCGGCATGTGTTCGCAGAGTATTTGCAGTGCAGTGTGTACGTGTGCAGAATATGTAATGTTCTTTGTATACGTGTGCAGAATATCTGTAGAGCATGCTTCCAGAAAATCTGCAGTGTGTATGTGAAGAATATTTGCAGTGCAGTGTGTATGTGTGCAGAATATTTGCAGTGCAGTGTTCATGTATGCAGAATATTTGCAGTGCAGTGTTCATGTATGCAGAATATTTGCAGTGCAGGTGTAGTGTTGCAGATATTTGCAGTGAAGTGTTCATGTATGCCATATATTTGCAGTGCAGGTTATGGTTATGCAGAATAATGCAGTATATGGCATACTTAGCATGCCTGGTTGTCAATTTTGAGTGGCGTTCATGTATGGCAGAATATTTCAGTGCCTTGTTCATAGTATGCAAAATTATTTGCAGTGAAGTCTGTTCATGTATGCAGAATATTTGGGCAGTGGTGCTGTATGCTATTTGCATGCTGTCAATGTTGCAGAATATTTGCAGTGCGTGTCATGTATCGAATTTTGCGTGCAGTGTATGTATGCAGATTTGCATTGATATTGGATCTGGCCTGAGCCATTGGTGTTCACCAGAAACTGCTATGCAGTATTAGTTTACCAATTCTGCATTGGCCCCACAGTTTGCGTACGATATCTGCAGTGGCACAGTATGGTGTGTAGTCTACAGTAATACGTTTCCGCGCAAGCCTATGTAGAATTAAGGAATATATAAAATGGGGCTTATCCGTCTATCAATGTGGATGTACAATACCCTAGAGGTCAAACACTATTCCTTTCTATAACGTTGCATTTATCAGACACAAATACTAAACTCTCTGTGAAAACCTGCGGACACTCTTTTTCTCTAGTACTTATATACATTGCATCCAGAAAGTTTCACAGCGATCACGTTCCCCACATTGTTAAGGTATCAACAGCCTAATTCCAAAATGATTCAATTCATTTATTCCTACAGAATTCTACAAGCACAGGCAACTAAATGACAACGGGAATTCTACGCACCAACTGCCAAAATGACAACGGGAATCACAAAAAAAAATCACACTGAATCCCATACGACACGTGAATTCTACACACAACACCCCATAATGACAATGTGAATCTAACACACACATCCACCCATAATGACACATGTGAATTCTACATACACACCCCATATACAATGTGGAATTCTACCAACGACGATGACAACGATCACACTGACATCCATGCCAACTGAATTCTACACCTGACACTCATGACACAATTCTTCCCACCATAATGACACGTGAATTCTACACCCACACCCCATAAGGCAACGGAATTCTACCACACAACACCCATAATGACACACGTGAATTTCTACACACCACACCCATAATGACAACGTGAATTCTACGCACACCACACCCTAATGACAACGGATTCTACACCTGACATCCATAATGACAGACGTGAATTCTACACACAACACCCCGTAATGACAACGTTCACTATTCTACACACAACACCATGATAGACAACGTGAATTCCTACAACAACGACACCCCATAATGACAATGGAATTCGACAACACAACCCGCACATTTGGGGACAAGTGAATTTCACCACAACACCCCATAATGACACTGAATTCTCTACACACGACACCCCATAATGACATTGAATCTACACCCACAACACCCAATTTACAACTTGCTTCTACACACACACAACACCACACCTAGTGACAACTGAATTCTACAACCACAACACCCCATATTGGACACCGTGATTTACCACAAACACCCCATAATGACAACGTGAATTCTTCCACACAACCCCATATGACAACGTGATTTCTACACAACACAACGACCCCATAATTACAACATGAATTCTCACACACAACACCCCATAATGACAACATGAAAAAAGTTTACTTGAGGTGTTTTGGTAAATCATTAACTCATATACACACATTATACATATACAAATATACATATACATAACATTCACTTTGCTCTATTCATGTTGATACACTTTGAGCATTACACAACAAGCCTCCAGTCTTGTTGACTATGATGACACGGAATCTTGTCACACCTATCCTATATACCTGATCCTCTAATCAAACACCTATCCTCGACCTATCTAACACCTATCCTCTACACCTATCCTCTACACACTATCCTCTACACCTATCCTCTACACATCTTAATCCTCTACACTATCCTCTACACCTATCCTATACCATCTATCCTTTCACCTATTACATTTCACTTCCTCTACAACCTATCCTCTACATCCTATCACTACATACACCTATCCTCTACCCTATCCTCTACACCTATCCTCTACACCTATCCTATACACCTATCCTCTACACCTATCCTATACACCTATTCACCGATCATCCTCTACACCTATCCTCTACACCTATCCTCTACACCTATCCTCTACACCTATCCTCTACACCTATCCTCTACACCTATCCTCTACACCTATTCTCTACACCTATCTATACATCCGTTCCTATAGCACCTATCCTCTACACCTGATCCGATACACCTATCCTATACACCTATCCTATACACCTTCTGATACACCCTATCCTCTACAACCGTACCTATCACCTATCGCTATACATAACACCTATCCTCACAACTATCCTCTACACCTATCCTCTACAACCTATCCTCTACACTATCCTCCTACACCTATCCTCTACCACCTATCCTCTACACCTATCCTATACACCACAACCTATCCTCTAACACCTATCAACTATCGTTACAACACCTATCCTCTCACCCTATCCCTCTACACCTATCCTCTACACCTACCGTCCCTATCAAAACCTATCCTATACACCTATCATCTATACCTATCCTCTAACACCTATACCTCTCACAAACCATCCTCTACAAACACTATCCTCTACACCTCTCCTCTACAACCTATCCTCTACAACCTTCCTCTATAACCTATCCTATACACCTAATACACCTATCCTCTACTACCTATCCTCTACACTTACACCTATCCCTACACACTATCCTATGACACCTATCCTATCCACCTATCCTCTACCCTATCCTCTACACAATCCTATCCTCAATACACCTATTCCTCTACACCTATCCTCTACCCTATTCCTCTACACTCTCCTCTACACCTATCCTCTACAACCTATCCTCTACACCTATCCTCTACACCTAGTCCTATGACATCTATCCTATTCACCTTTACCCTATCCCTCTAACCTATCCCTCTACATCTATCCTCTCCCCTATCCTCTACACCCTATCCTCTAACACCTATCCTCTACACCTATCCTCTACACCTATCCTCTACAACCTAATCCTATACACCTATCCTATCACCCTAGTACACCTATCCTCTACACCCTATCCTCTACACCTATCCTCTACAGCCCTATCCTACAACTATCCTCTACACCATCCTCTACACCTATCCTCTACCTATCCCTACACCTACCTCTACACCTAATCCTCTACAACAACTAATCCTCTACACCTTCCTCTACACCTACCTTACAACCCTAATTCTCTACACTACCTACTATACACCTCTCACTCCAATACACCTATCCTCTACACCTATCCTATACACCTATCCTATACACCTATCCTATACACCTATCCTCTACACCTATCCTATACACCTATCCTATACACTATTACACCTATCCTCTACACCTATCCTCTAACCTATCCTCTACACCTATCCTCTAACCCTTACCTCTACAACACCCTTCCATCTTACACAACACTATCCCTACACCTATCCTACATAAAACATACCCCTAATCCTATACAACCTTTACACCTATCCTCTACCATCCATCACACACCTATCCTCTCAACCTATCCTCTACACCTAATCCTCTACACCTATCCCTACACCTATCCTATAACAGCCTATCTCTATACCTTAAATCCATCTCACACTATCCTCTACACCTATCCTCTACACCTATCCTCTACACCTATCCTCTACACCTATCCTCTATACCTATCCTATACACCGTATACAACTATCCTCACACTATCCTCTCCCCTATCCTCTACACCTATCCTTTACCACCTATCCTATCACCTATCCTCTCACACACCCTCTACCTTCCTCAACACCTATCCTCTACACCTATCCTCTACACCTAATCCTCTACACAACCTATCCTCTACACCAACTACCTATCCTCCATCTACCTATCCCCCCTACCCCTATCCTCTAACCCTATCCTCTACATCTATCCTGACACCGATCTATCACCTATCCTCTACAACCTATCCTCATACACTTCCTCTGAACACCTCTCTCTCTACACGTCACCCTATCCTCTACATATCCTACCCTATCCTCTACTACCTATCCGATCACTATACATATAACCACCTATCCTCTACACCTATCCTCTACATCCTATCCTCTACAACCTATCCTCTACACCTATCCTCTACCCTTCCAAATACAACACTATCCTCTACACACTATCCTCTACAACCTATCCGTCACACCTATCCTCTACACCTAGTCCTCTACACACTATTCTCTAACCTATCCTCACTACACAACCTATCCTATACCCTATCCTCTACACCTATCCTATACACCTATCCTCTTAACACTATCCTATACCCTATCCTATCACACCTATCCTCTATCTACACCTATCCTACTACACCTACCTATACACCTATTACCCCTATCCTCCTACACACCTTATCCTCCTACCCTATCCTCTACATACACCTACCCTACACCTACCTCTATATCACACTATCCTCTACACTCTATCCTCTAACACTATCCTATACACCTATTAACACCTACTTACACCTATCCTCTACAACACTATCCTCTACACACTATCCTCTACACACTATCCTCTACACCTATCCTTACACCTATCCTATACACCTATCACTATACACCAGTAATCTATACCTATCCTCTACACCTATCCTCTAACAACCATCCTCTACACCTATCCTCACACCTATCCTCTACACCTATCCTCTATACCTATCCTCTACACCTATCATATACACCTATCCTCTACACCTATCCTCTACACCTTCCATCTTACACCTATCCTATACACCTATCCTCTACACCTATCCTCTACACCTATCCTCTACACCTATCCTCTACACCTATCCTCTACACCTATCCTCTACACCTATCCTCTACACCTATCCTCTACACCATCCTCTACACACCTATCCTCTCAACTATTCTCTACACCTATCCTCTACATCACCTATTCATCTCACCTACCTATACACCATATCCTCTACACCTATCCTATACACCTATTACACCTATCCTATACACCTATCCTCTCACACACCTAGTCCTATACACTATCCTCATACACCTATTATATAACCCTATCCCTACACCTATCCTCTACACCTATCCTCTACACCTATCCTCTACACCAATCCTATACTACACCTATCCTCTACACCTATCCTATACACCTATCCTATATACCCTATCCTATACAACCTATTACACCTATCCTCTACACCTATTCCTTAACCTATCCCTCTACACCTACTCCTCTACCAACCCTATCCGTCTACACCTAGGTCCTCTACACCATCCTTACACCTATCCTCTACACCTATCCTCTACACTATCCTCTACACCTATCCTCTACACCTATCCTGATAAACACCTATCATCTATACCTATCCCTCTACAACCTATCCTCTACACCTATCCTCTACACCTATCCTCTACCCTATCCTCTACACCTATCCTCCTACACCTCATCCTCTACACCTATCCTCTACCCTATCCTATACACCTATCGCTATACCCTACCTATACACCTTTACACCTATCCTCCAACCTATCCTCCTCTACACCTATCCATACCACCTATCCCTCTTACCCTATCCTCTCCACCTATCCTCCTACACCTATCCTATACACCCTATCCCTATACACCATCCTATACACCTATTACCCTATCCGCTTACACCTATCCTCACACCCTATCCTCTACACATCCTCTACACCTATCCTCTTAACACCTATCCTATACCCATCCTATACACCTATCCTATACACTATCCTCTACACACTATCCTCTCACCTATCCTATACACCTTCCTCTACACCTATCCTCTACACCCTATCCTCTACACCTATCCTATACACCTATCCTATCACCTTCCACTGCCTCTACACCTATCCTCTCCTTCCTCTCCACCTATCCCTACCCCTATCCTCTACAATCCTCTACACCTATCCTCTACACCTATCCCTCTACACCTATCCTCTACACCCACCTATCTTCTCACACCTACCTCCATACAACAACTATCCTCTACACTCTCCTCTACACCTACCATTAATACACCTATCCTCTACACCTATCCATTACATAACTCACACTATCCTCTACCCTTCCTATCTACCATCCTATACACCTATTATACACCTATCCTATACACCTATTACACCTATCCTCTACCCTATCCTCTACACCTATCCCTCTACACCTATCCTCTATTCCTCTACCCTATCCTCTACAACTATGCCTCTACACCTATCCTCTACACCTATCCTCTACACCTATCCTCTACACCTATCCTCTACACACCTTACTCCTTCTATCGATCCACTATCCTATAATACACTATCTATCACACCTATCCTATACAACCTATCCTTCACCTAATCCGTCTACAACCTATCCTCTTACACCTATCCTCTACACCAATCTTACCCTATCCTCTACACCATCCTCTACACCTATCCTCTACACCTATCCTATAACACCTTCATCTACACCTATCCTCTACAACTATCCTCTACACCTATCCTCTACCACACATCTGCACACTATCCTATACACCTATCCTCTATACCTATCCTTACACCTATTACACCTATCCTCACACCTATCCGTATACACCTATCCATACACCTATCCTCTACACCATCCTCTACACCTATCCTTACACCTATCCTTATACACCTTATCCTATACACCTATCCTCTACACCATCCTTGGGCAGTTTTTTGCCCTTCCCCTTTGGCAGTACCCTCTCAAGCTCGATCAGGTTGGATGGAAAGTTGTCGGTTCAACTGGCCATTTTAGTATCTCTCCAGAGATGTCCAATCTATCTGATTCCAGTCTGGGCCCCTCCAGACATTCATAGAGTTGTCCTGAAGCCACTCCTTTGAAATCTTGGCTGTGTGCTTAGACTGGTTCATCTTTCAGCAGATAATGACCTTGAGTTGAAGAGCCCTTTGGAGCAGGTTTTTCACCCAGGATAAAATGATCTTGGTACATTGCCTGCAGTCATATTTCCCTTTATCCTGACTAGTCTCTCACCGTGTCCGCCCCTGAAAAACATCCCCAGCACAATGCTGGGCCACCTCCATGTCTCTGTAGGGATGGTATTGGCCTGGTGATGTGGCGTTGCCTGGTTATCCTCAACGTGACACCGTGGCATTCACCAAAAGTCTCATCAAGACCAAGCATTTTGGTTCTCCTGGTCTAAATCCAGCCGGCCATGTATGCTCCGAGCAGCTGCCATGTTGCCTTTACTGAGGAGTGGCCTTCCTGTCCTGGCCACTCGATCCTGCAGCCCTGATTGATGGATTGCTGCAGATAGTGTTGTCCCTTCTTGGAATGGTTCTCCTCTCTTCAACAGAGAACCTCTGGACTTCTGACAGTTGACCTTCGGGATCTTGGTCAACCTCCCTGACTAAGGCCCTTCTCCCCCCCCAGTTTAGATTGGCCAGCATCCGCTCTAGGAAGAGTCCTGTGTGTTCGAACTGTCTTCCACTTACGATGATGACAGGGCCCATGTGCGCATTTGGAATCCATTAAAGCTGTATACATTTTCCAGTAACCTTCCCCAGGTTTGTGCCTGGAGACAATCCTATCTCTGAGGTCTACAGATTGAACTTCTTAAAATGGCCGTGCACTGATGCTTTCCATCCAACCTGATGGGGCTTGAGAGTATGCAAAAGAAAAACGCCCAAGGATCGATGTTACGGATAGGTGTAGAGGATCTGGTGTATACGGGAGGTTAGTGTAATGGATAGGTGACAGGATAGGTGTATGATAGGATGTATAGATACGTTGTTATCAGGATTTTCGTCTAGGGCATGGTGTAAGGCAGGATGTAGTCTGGCTCGAGATGATAGCGGTAGTAGGTGTCAGGCTAGGTGTCGCGGACTCGTGTCGCCCTCGGTTCGCGTCTCGTGTCGTCGCGCGCTCTCGTGTCGCGGTCAGGTGTCGACGGCTCGAGGTCGCCTCCTGCGCGGCTCGGTGTCCTGGTGCGCTGCTGGTGTCGCGGCTCGCTTGTCCGCGGCTCGTGTCCTCGGTGCCGTCGTTGTCGACGTGTCGCGCATCGTGTCGGCTAAGAGTTGCAGCTCGGTGTCCGCGGTACTCGTCGGTGTCGCGGTCGTTCGCGGCTCGGTGTCTGCGTCGGTGTCCCGGCTCGCTTGTCGCCGGCTCGGCTGTCGCGGCTGGTGTCGCCTCGGTCGTCCTCGGCTCGTGTCGCTCTGGTGCGGACTCGGTGTCGGCTCGATGTGTCTACGGCTCCGTGTCGCGCTCGGTGTCGCGGCTCGGTGTCGCGGCCGTTGAGTCTTGTTCTGCTCCGGTCCAGGCTCGGTGTGGCTCGTGTCGCTCTCGTGGGTCCATCGTCTGTCCGCGGCTCGAGTTCGCGCTCGTGTCCGCCCCGGTCGCATCGGTTCGCTCGGTATGTCGACGGCCTCGGTGTCGCGGCTCGGTGTTCGCGGCATCGGTGTCTCGGCTCGGTTGTCGCGGCTCGTGTCGCGGCTAGGTGTCGGCTCGTGTCCTCGGTGTCGGCGGCCTCGGCTCGGTCGCTCGGCTCGGTGCGCGGCTAGGTGTCCGTCGGTGTACTCGGATCGGTGATCTGCGGCTCGGTGCTCCGGCCGGTGTCCCGGCTCGGTGTTGCGCTCGGTGTCCGGCTCGGTGGTCCGGCTCGACGGTTGGGTCGTGCGGTCGGTGTCGCGGCCAGGCTCGGTGTCTCGCGTCATTGCTAGGCATAGGTGTCGCGGCGATCGCAGTGTAGGGATCTGAGAGCCTGTGTCCCTGTGGCTCATCTTCAAAAAGACTTGAAGGCTTGTAAATTGCTGCGCCACAGGTGCATCGACATGAATATTATGTACATGTGATCTCAGATTTTTATATTTAATTAAGTTACCAAAACCTCAAGTAAACATTATTCATGTTGTCATTATGGGTGTCGTGTGTAGAATTCACATTGTCATTATGGGGTGTCGTGTGTAGAATTCACGTTGTCATTATGGGTGTCGTATGTAGAATTCACGTTGTCATTATGGGGTGTCGTGTGTAGAATTCACGTTGTCATTATGGGGTGTCGTGTGTAGAATTCACGTTGTCATTATGGGGTGTCTTGTGTAGAATTCACGTTGTCATTATGGGGTGTCGTGTGTAGAATTCACGTTGTCATTAAGGGGTGTCGTGTGTAGAATTCACGTTGTCATTATGGGGTGTCGTGTGTGCGGGGGTAGATTCCACGTTGTCGTGGTGGCGAGGGTAGAATTCCACACGTGGTCGTTGTGGGTGGCGGGGTGTAGAAATTCCTGACTAATAAAATGAATTTAATACTCGCATTTTGGTAATTAGCGGTAACGTAACAAAACGTGGGGAAAGTTATGCCCTTTAATACTTTCTGGATGGACTGTGTGCCTTTACCCATCAAACCCTTACAATGTCTCCTGTACAGAACAAACGGCAATTGTGGGAGTGCGTGGGCTTGGCATTTTGGTTTAGTTTTTTTGGAACAATAAATAATTTACACAATAAGCAAATGCAATATCGGGGGTTAAACTTTCCTGAATAATCAATTTTTCCTGGTAAGTGTTAACAAATGACAGTAATTGTGCAGCTTGTCAATAATTGATTCACTTCCTTCACAACACTCTTATTGATGCCTGGGCTTTTCCACTGTATAGATCGCCCGTGTGTCATTAACAGGCAGGGCTGCATACAACGATTCTCTATCATGTGTTGGTTTTCAGTGAACTAAAAGACAACTGCCCCTCCAAATGACCCACTCGCTATCAATATTCTGGAAATAAACATCCTAGACAAAATACAAGGCCCAGGATGTAGGGAGAGTCTGGTTTTGCCAAGGTTCATTACGCCTGTTCCTTGTGTTTACTAAACAAGCCTGGGGGTCATAAATGGAAATGTGTTGGACTATGGCGCCACCTGGGAGCACATCCCTGGAAGTAGGATGCTAGAAAGTTTAAAACCCTTAATACCGCTATGGAATGCTAAAACAACTCAAAATGTTAAAAAAAGTCCTTTTCTCCTTTTTATATAACTTAGAGTATTAGTTATCATCTAGTACCGGGTCGTGTATCTCCGGGATATGGGCACAGACTGTAACATTCGTCACATGTAAAAACCTAGAATTGCTGCCGCCTAGCTGTTAGATTCAGCTTGCCCCTCCCCCACAATCCCATCCTGATTGGACAACAGCTCTTACTGTCCCTATACTGATTGGCTGCCCGTTTGTGCTTCCCTTGTGTTTATTATATAACTGTTTTTGAATGACTGTTTTTCACCATGCCCCCAACTGATTACAATTTTGTGTGCCCCCAATGCGATTAGATTAGTTTTTTCTACCCCATGCTGAATGTTCCAACTTTCTGCCCATCATGCCAATTAAGATGATGGTTTGTTTGACCTTAATGTTTATTAGCGTGACCCAGTGCTGCCGTTGTAAATTACATTTTACACACCCCCCTTTTTTTTTATATTATTTTTCACAGTGAGATAAATAACCAGAGATTTGAAGTCAGCCATGTCCACAAGGTAGAGTGTGTGGTTCCCTGGCTTAACGACGCCCTGGTTTTCTTTACTGTATCTCTGCAGCTCTGCCAGCAACTAAAGGACAAGGTAAGGGGAAGTCATCTGCACATGACGGAATAACAACTTTATCTCTGCAGAACAAAACTTGTCTATGACTAGAAGGTCACAACCAATTATGTGGTTCTCCCAATTCAGTTAAGCCTCTATTGTAGTCTGGATCCCTGTGTAGATAGTACACAGTGGTGGATCTATGGTATTGTAAGAGTACACCGTGGTGGATCTTATTGGTCATTGTTAAAGTCACAGTGGTGGATTTATGGTTTATTGTAATAGTACACCGTGGTGGATCTTATGAGTATCATTGTAAGGGTACAACGTGGTGGATCTTATGGTTCCTTGTAAGGGTACACATTGGTGGATCTTATGGTTCATTGTAACGTAAACAGTGGTGGATCCTGTGGTTTATTGTAAGGCGTAACACAGTTGTGAATCTTTGGTCCCTTGTAAGATTACCAGTGTGGTCTTTGTGGTTCATTGTAAGAGTACACGTGGTGGATCTTATGGTTCATTGTAAGGGTACACAGTGGGTGGATCTTATGGTTCTTGTACTCGTAAACAGTGGTGGATCCTGTGGTTTATTGTAAGCGTACACAGTTGTGAATCTAGGGTACATTGAGATTCACAGTGGTGGATCTTGTGGTTCATTGTAGAGTACACAGTGTGGATCTTATTGTTCATGTAAGCGTACACAGTGGTGGAATCCTGTGGTTAATTGTAAGCGTACACAGTGATGACTTTGTGGTACATTGTAAGATTACACAGTGTGGCATCTTGTGGTTCATTGTAAGAGTAACCATTGGGGATCTTATGGTTCATTGTAAGCCCGTACACAGTGGTGGATCCTGTGGTTTTAATTGTAGCGTAACAGTGGGTGAAAATCTTATGGTACATTGTCAATTACACAGTGGTGGATCTTATGGGCATTGTAAGAGTACACAGTGGTGATCTATGGTTCCTTGTAAGAGTACACAGTGGTGGATCTTATGGTTCATTGTAAGGTACACCGTGGTGGATCTTATGGTTCATTGTACGCGTACACAGTGGTGATCTTATGTACATGTAAGAGTGCACAGTGGTGGATCTTTGGTTCATTGTAAGTACACAGTGGTTGGGATCTTATGGTTTCATTGTAAGAGTACACAGTTGGGGATCTTATGTCATTGTAAGAGTAAACAGTGGTGAGATCTTATGTTCAAATTGTAAGAGTACACATTGGGTGGTCTTATGGTTCATTGAAGAGTACACCGTGGTGGATCTTTGGTTTCAATTTGTAAGGAGTCACAGTGGTGGGATCTTATGGTTACTTGTAAGAGTACACCGTGGTGGATCTGGATGGTTCATTGTAAGGGTCACAGTGTGGATCTTATGTTCATTGTAAGGGTCCACATGTGGTGGATCTTATGGTTCTTGTAAGCGTAAACAGTGGTGGATCCTGTGGTTTTATTGTAAGCCGTACACAGTGGTGAATCTTATGGTACCTTTTAAATTACCCGTGGTGGATCTTGTGGTTCTTGTACGAGTCACAGTGTGGATCTTATGGTTCATTGTACGGTACAACAAGTGGTGGATCCTGTGGTTTATTGTAAGCATACACAGTGAGACTCTTATGGTAGATTGTAAGGATTACACAGTGGTGGATCTTGTGGTTCATTGTAAGAGTAACGTGGTTGGTCTTATGGTTCTTGTTAAGCGTACGCATTGGTGGATCCTTTGTTTATTGTAAGCCGTACAGCGTGGTGAATCTTATGGTACATTGTAAGATTACCAGTGGTGATCTTGGTTTCATTGTAGGGTAACACAGTGGTGGATCTTGTGGTTCATTGTCAGAGTACACAGTGGTGGATCTTATGGTTCATTGTAAGAGTACACAGTTGGTGGAATCTATGGTTCATTGTAAGAGTACACCGTGGTGGTCTTATGGTTCATTGTAAGTCAACGTTGGTGGATCTTATGGTCACATTGTAAGAGTACCCATGGTGGATCTTATGGTTCATTGTAGAGTACCAGTGGTGATCTTATGGTTCATTGTAAGAGTACCCGTGGTGGATCTTACTGGTTATTGTAAGATGTACACAGTGGTGGATCTTATGGTCAATTTAAGAGTACACAGTGGTGGATTCTTAATGGTTCATTGGTAAGAGTTACACCGTGGTGGTCTTATGGTTCATTGTTAAGAGTACACAGTGGTGGTCTTAGGGTTCATTGTAGATTACACAGTGGTGGATCTTGTGGTTACCGGTATTGTACACAGTGTTGGTTCACTGTAATCATTGCGCCCCTGTACCATTTTGGAACTAAAATGGCTTCTTTTCCAGATATCCGTGTTCTCCAGTTACTGGAATTTTAGGCATACTAAGACGAAACCTCTCTACGAATGTCTCTTTCCTAGCTGCTGCCTACACTGTAGGAACGCACTTGCTTCCTGTAGACTGGGTATCTCCTGCCTGTGGCCGCATCACATGGGATGTTATAAAATAAGTTTGCTACAATCTGTGGAATTCACTGGTTTGGGAGGAACCCAGAAATCTATAAAGGTCACTATGACATTTCCTTGAACCACTAAAATGGGTGCCCTGAAAGATCACATGGTTAGAACATGCTTCCAAAACAAACCCCCTTATACCAGGAGTTCGATGTGGATGTTACAGACCCCCTGCAATTTCTCACAATCTTGGGTCACGGCGCCCTCTGCTTGTTGTCTTGCATGACCATTGTAAGTGGTATTTTTGTAAATATTTATATAAGATATAAAGTATTTTATTCTTTTTGTGCACTCTATTACGCAGACTTTAAAAAGGGAGAAGTTGGGTTAGTTTAGATGGATTTTGGGTGGTAGTTATTTTTCTTGCATTTGTTTAAGTGTGATTAGTTACTACCCTCCCAGCCTTTTCATGTTTCTGATTGGGTAACCTCATTGAGTCGGCTTACAACAAAGGGGTGGATTTTTGTGTAAATAGGCTGGGTATGGAGGGAGTGGGCCTAAGAAATCCTATGTGTAATCCATAAATGAAAGTGTAAAAGAGAGCTCTGTCAATCAAACCAAAGAGCGCTGCTGCTGAACAAAAACATTACAAGCTTCCATTGCTTTTTCCTAATCACAGAGAGGCAGATTTATAAAAGTCCATGAATATTTCTTTAAGGATCCGTTAACCTTAATTAAAACTGAGGGTTGTGTTTTGCTTCTCCTTTTAGGAGATCCCTCCCCTTCCGTGTTTCACACCCTTTTCTAAAAACGTCTCTCTTACTTTGTTTTTCCTATAGCATCTTGATTGCATCTCCTGTCAGTAGACATACACCTAGTGGTGAGAAGTAGAAATTGCAACCCAGCTCATATAAAAAGAAAGGAATCAGGGCAATCTAAATGGGTGGATTTGGCTGAAACTTGGCCCTGGCTATAATTGAGGTAGACTTCTCTCCATGTTGCAGTATTTTATTTTCCTGGAACCAATCCAATTTGGAGTGATGTGTCATGTGATAGTTTAAAGGGACGTAGTGTTAATGGAAACCTGTGATAGTTATGAATTTTCTCAACGTTGTTTCTTCGATATCCTACATTCTTCTCATTTGTGCTGTAAATACAAAATATGCAAATGTCGAAAAGTAATCTGTGCAATACAACACACTACAAAATGCTATGGCCTGCTTTCTTTGTCTGTGTTTCAGATGATTGTGTCAGCCAATTAACTGTCACACCCTTTATCCAACACTATTCCCAACGTGTTTCACGCTATAACTGGTTGCAAGTGTTTAATTGCCCAGTTGACTTGTCTTGTGTGTGCCAGAGAGTTTAAGACAAAGTAATCTGTCTGTTCTTGCTTCTTTAGGGAATCTATTGGTCGTTTTAATTGTGTGCTTCATACTATCAGCAACGCCGATGGTTGCAATAGCCCAATAGTTTTAATTTGTAAACAATGTAAGCTGGCCTCTTGCTCCTCTAGTTACACCCACTGGCTATCTCGCATGTTCTAGTAGCCTTTTTCCATTGGCATTAGCTGACTTAAGATGTAAGATTCATTCTATGTATCTGTAGTAGCTTATAGATTAAGTCCGCACTCCAAAGTGAAATATGTTTATTCAAACCAAACTGGAGGCAAGTGCCCCCCTTCCTTAGGTCCCCTCTGTATCCCTTCCCAAATGGTGTCTGCAGCGGGAATCGCTTTAAATGTCTAAACAACACCAATCGAGGCACAGGACTACTCAAAAGTATCCACAAATGGGTAGTGGTGCTGCAGTCTATAAAACAAGTGACATTACCTGACCAATAGGGAGAGTTTGCACTTTTCATAGGATTAGGGACATTTGTGTTTTTGTATATAGGCTTTTAAAAACCTGTTTTTATTGGTAAATTCCGTTGCTGTGCCCATACGTATTTATGTAATAGATTATAAAGGGGCTTATATATCTTACATATGGCATGTTCTGCATTCTTTTTTCCTCTTTGATTATGCTTATTGTCTAAAGCTACTAATGTAAACTTAAAGGACAACTAGTGTCATTTTAAATCTTAAAGAGGCAATTTTAGGCCCCCAATTACTGTCTGCCTATAACTAACACTAAAAAAGGCCAACGGCATTTTCAGAGTGTCTTGCGCATGCCCTAGTGTTCTCTACCACCTGCTTGGTTGTACTTTTGCCTTTCCAGTGTTTTAGCTTAGTTTAACTCCTCAATGGCAGCCAATTGAGAGTAGGATTGGATGCTTCAGGAATGTTACACTCTCCACCAGCCAGGAAAAGGTACCTGGTCCTGAATGTTTTCTCATTGGGGAAAACACCAGAGAAAGCCAAACAATAGAAAAGATAATCAATGCACATTCCTAGGCCCATACAATATCATATTATTGCATACTGGCATACTTTATAACATAGAAAAGATAATCAATGCACATTCCTAGGGCCCCCATCAATAATCATATTATCTGCACACTGGCATACATTTATAAACATAGAAATATAATCAATGCACATTCCTAGGCCCCATACAATATCATATTATCTGCACACTGGCATACATATAAACATAGAAAAGATAATCAATGCACATTCCGAGGCCCCATACAATATCCTAATTATCTGCACACTGGCATACCTTATAAACATAAAAAGATAATCAGCCATTCATAGGCCCCATACAATATCAATATTAATCTGCATACTGGCATACATTATAACCATAGAAAGATAATCATGCCACATATCCTAGGCCACATACATTCATATTATCTGCACACTGGCATAACATTATAAACATAGGAAAAGATAACATGCCCATTCCTGGCCCCATACAATATCATATTATCTGCACACTGGCATACATTATAACATAGAAAAGATAATCAATGCACTTCTGGGCCCATACAATATAATATTAATCCTTGCACACTGGCATACTTATAAACACGAAAAGTATCATGCACATTCCTAGGCCCCATACAATATCATATCTGCACACTGGCATACATTAATCAACATAGAAACGATAATCAATGCACATTCCTGGGCCCCATACAATATCATATTATCTGCCCACTGGCTACATTATAACATAGAAAGATAATCAATGCACATTCCTAGGCCCCTATACATATCATATTATCTGCACACTGGCATACATTATAAACATAGAAAAGATAATCAATGCACATTCCTAGGCCCCATACAATTATATTATCTGCACACTGGCATACATTATAAACATAGCGAAGATAATCAATGCCCATTCCTAGGCCCCCATACATATCATATTATCTGCACACTGGCATACATTATAAACATAGAAAAGATAATCATGCACATTCTAGCCCCATACATATCATATTATCTGCACACGGGCATACATTATAAACATAGAAAAGATAATCAATCACATTCCCTGGGCCCCATACAATATCAATTCTCTGCCACTGGCATATCTTTATAAACATAGAAAAGATAATCAAATGCACTTCCCTAGCCCCATAAATATCATATTATCTGCCCCTGTGCTACTTATATACAGCATAGAAAGATAATCATGCACATTCCTAGCCCCATCAATATCATATTATCTGCACCACTGGCTACTCTACTACTTATACTCTACTATTCTACTCCTACTACTACTATACTTTACATTTTAATAAAAAAAAAAAAAAAAAAAAAAAAAACAAAAAATCCAAAAAAAAAAACAAAGGGGTTTTAGTATAAACATTACTGTGATCCATGAATGAAAGCCGTCCAACAAGTCAAGGTAACCCCAGTCTGGAAGGTTCCGAACGTCTCACCTTTATTACTTCAATTACCATTACAAACTTTTACATTTCTCATACTTACGCACGGATCCATATAACAGGCTCCTCACTTTTCCCCCAGCCCTTTGGCTTTTTAAAATGAGTGAAGATGCCATCCATCCATTGCTTTATATTAAAGGCATAGGTTCCTTCCATAATGGGCGTGTTTGGGGAAGTGAGAAAGCCTGTTAATTGTCCAGTGTTGTTAGAATGAGAAATGTCAAGTTTGGCTAAGGTAATTGAAGTAAAAAAAAAGGTTAGAAGTTAGGACCTTCCAGACGGGGTTACCTTGACGCGGTGGAAGGCTTTTCATTCATGTGATCACCGTAATGTATACTAAAACCCCTTTGCTTATCAAGTATGCAGTGTGGCGATAATATATATTGTATGGGGCCTATGAATGTGTCATTGATTATATTTTCTTTGTTTTGTATACATTTTGACTGCAAAGATCAGTAGCACTTCCAAACTAATGTATTTAAATATCCTAAATTGGAGTGCTTCCACAATCCTTGTATTGCATGTACACAAGAGAAAATCCCTGCCACTGGAACGAAGGGCAGTAGTAACTTAGAACTAAGGCAACAGAAAGGTACAAAGCCTTACTTATAGATTAAATTACATTTTAACTGGCTAGGTGTCCTGTAACAAATACAAGTAAGTTGATTTACCCCTCCCCATACAAGCCTTTTCAGTGCTGGTTTCAGAATATACAAACACGTTATAAAATATCTTAGGATAAAAAATCCGAAAGGTACAAGACTTTAAACTTAATAATTAAAAATAACAGCAGATGCTTACTTGCCCTTTGATTAGCCAAGGCCAAGCAGCTGTGGAATCTGACCAGGTGGCAATGGTGTATTACTTCCATAAACACTTGCCAGTCTGCCATTTTTATATTCAAAGGGTACTTTTACTTCATGAAATCTGGGCCCTACTACTTGTCCAAGGAAACACACCTGTTTGCAATGGGGGGGGATTTCCATCCGGTTGGCCACTTTCGACATACAACCCTCACAACGGGATCCCTGCTGTACAGTGTCAAGATTCTATTTGTGTGTTTTAAACTGCACCAATATTTACCAATTACAGTTTCCACCACAGATGTGTAACTATTATTACTATTACCCACTGAGTAATGAAAAAAAAATGCCCAAACCGAAAGCTTGCTGGGTAAGTGCCTGCTTGTGTGTAGAATTCACGTTGTCATTATGGGGTGTCGTGTGTAGAATCACGTTGTCATTATGGGGTGTCGTGTGTAGAATTCACGTTGTCATTATGGGGTGTCGTGTGTAGAATTCACGTTGTCATTATGGGGTGTCGTGTGTAGAATTCACGTTGTCATTATGGGGGGTCGTGTGTAGAATTCACGTTGTCATTATGGGGTGTCGTGTGTAGAATTCATGGTGTCATTTTGGGGTGTTGGGTGGTAGAATTCACATTGTCATTTTGGGGTGTTGTCTGTAGAATTCACGTTGTCATTATGAGATGTCGTGTGTAGAATTCACGTTGTCATTATGGGGTGTTGTGTGTAGAATTCACATTGTCATTATGGGTATGGGGTGTTAATTCACATTGTCATTATGAGATGTCGTGTGTAGAATTCACGTTGTCATTATGAGATGTCGTGTGTAGAATTCACATTGTCATTATGGGGTGTTGGGTGTAGAATTCACATTGTCATTATGGGGTGTTTTGTGTAGAATTCACGTTGTTATTATGAGATGTCGTGTAAATTCACGTTGGTCATTAGGGGGGTGTCGTGTGTAGAATTTATGTTGTCATTATGGGGTGTCGTGTGTAGAATTTGTTGTCATTATGGGGTGTAGTGTGTAGAATTCATGTTGTCATTTTGGGGTGTTGTGTGTAGAATTCACATTGTCATTATGGGATGTCATGTGTAGAATTCACGTTGTCATTATGGGGTGTTGTGTGTAGAATTCATGTTGTCATTATGGGGTGTTGGGTGTAGAATTCACGTTGTCATTATGGGGTGTTGGGTGTAGAATTCACATTGTTATTATGGGGTGTTGTGTGTAGAATTCACGTTGTCATTATGGGGTGTCAGGTGGAAATGTCACTTGTCATTATGGGGTGTTGTGTGTAGAATTCACGTTGTCATTATGGGGTGTTGTGTGTAGAAATTCACGTTGTCATTATGGGGTGTTGTGTGTAGAATTCATGTTGTCATTTTGGGGTGTTGTGTGTAGAATTCATGTTGTCATTATGGGTGTTCGTGTGTAAATTCACGTTGTCATTATGGGGTGTGGGTGTAGAATTCACAGTGTCATTAGGGGGTGGTCGAGTGTAGAATTCACATTGTCATTATTGGGTGTAGGGTGAGAATTCACATTGTCATTATTGGGTGTAGGGTGTATAATTCACGTTTGTCATTATGGGGTGTCGGGTGTAGAATTCACGTTGTCATTATGGGGTGTCGTGTGTGGAATTCATGTTGTCATTATGGGGTGTCGTGTGTAGAATTCACGTTGTCATTATTGGGTGTTGTGTGTCGAATTCACGTTGTCATTATGGGGTGTCGTGTGTAGAATTCACGTTGTCATTATGGGGTGTCGTGTGTGGAATTCATGTTGTCATTATGGGGTGTCGTGTGTAGAATTCCCGTTGTCATTATGGGTGTCGTGTGTAGAATTCATGTTGTCATTATGGGGGGTCGTGTGTAGAATTTACGTTGGTCCTTATGGGTGTCGAGTGTAGAATTCACGTCATTATGGGGTGTTTGGTGTAGAAATCACGTTGTCATGATGGGGTGTTGTGTGTAGAATTTATGTTGTCATTATGGGGTGTTGTGTTGTAAGATTTATGTTTTCATTATGGGGTGTTATCTGTAGAATTCACGTTGTCATTATGGGTTTCGTGTGTAGATTCACGTTGTCATTATGGGTGTCGTGTGTAGAATTTATGTTGTCATTATGGGGTGTTTGTGTGTAGAATTCACGTTGTCATTATGGGGTGTTGTGTGTAGAATTTATGTTTCATTATGGGGTGTTGTGTGTAAATATTATGTTGTCATTATGGGGGTGTCGTGTGTAGAATTTATGTTGTCATTATGGGTGTGTCGTGTGTAGAATTTATGTTGTCATTATGGGATGTCGTGTGTAGAATTCACGTTGTCATTATGGGGTGTTGTGTGTAGAAATCATGTTGTCATTATGGGGTGTTGTGTGCAGAATTTATGTTGTCATGGGGTGTTGTGTGTAGAATTCACGTTGTCATTATGGGGTGTTGTGTGTAGAATTCACGTTGTCATTATTGGGTGTTGTGTGTAGAATTCCACGTTTTCATTATAGGGTGGGTGGTTTAGAATTACGTTGTCTTATGGGGTGGTCGTGTGTAGAATTTAGTTGGTCATTATGGGATGTCGTGTGGAATTCACGTTGTCATTATGGGTGTTTTGTGTGAATTCCGTTGTCATTATGGGTGAGTCGTGTGTAGAATTCACGTTGTTATTATGGGGTGTCGTGTGTAGAATTCATGTTGTCATTTTGGGGTGTTGGGTGTAGAATTCACATTGTCATTTTGGGGTGTTTTGTGTAGAATTCACGTTGTCATTATGAGATGTCGTGTGTAGAATTCACGTTGTCATTATGGGGTGTTGTGTTTAGAATTCACATTGTCATTATGGGTATGGGGTGTTGGGTGTAGAATTCACATTGTCATTATGAGATGTCGTGTGTAGAATTCACGTTGTCATTATGAGATGTCGTGTGTAGAATTCACATTGTCATTATGGGGTGTTGGGGTGTAGAATTCACAGTGTCATTATGGGTGTTTTGGTGTAGAATTCACGTTGTCAATTATGAGATGTTCGTGTGTAGAATTCACGTTGTCATATGGGGTGTCGTGTGTAGAATTTATGTTGTCATTTATGGGGTGTCCGTGTGTAAATTTGGTTGTCATTATGGGGTGTCGTGTGTAGAATTCACGTTGTCATTATGGGGTGTTGTGTGTAGAATTCACGTTGTCATTACGGGGTGTTGTGTGTAGAATTCACGTTGTCATTATGGGATGTCAGGTGTAGAATTCACGTTGTCATTATGGGGTGTTGTGCGTAGAATTCACGTTGTCATTATGGGGTGTTGTGTGTAGAATTCACGTTGTCATTATGGGGTGTTGTGTGTAGAATTCACGTTGTCCTTATGGGGTGTTGTGTGTAGAATTCACGTTGTCATTATGGGGTGTCGGTCAGGTGTAGATTCATGTTGTCATATGGGTGTGCGTGAGAATTCACGTTGTCATTATGGGGTGTTGGTGTGTAGAATTCACGTTGTCATTATGGGGTGTTTGGTGTAGAATTCACTGTTGTCATTATGGGGTGTTGTGGTTGTATAATTCACGTCAATATGGGGTGTTGGGGTGTAGAATTCACATTTGTTATTATGGGGTGTCGTGTGTAGAATTCACGTTGTCTTATGGGGTGCAGGTGTGTAGAAATTCACGTTGTCTTATGGGTGTGTTGCTGTAGATTCACGTTGTTATTATGGGGTGTTGTGTGGTAGAATTCACGTTGTCATTATGGGGGTGTTGTGTGTAGAATTCATGTTGTCATTATGGGGTGTTGTGTGTAGAATTCATGTTGTCATTATGGGGTTTGTTGTAGAACTATGTTGTCATTATGGGATGTCGTGTGTAGAATTCACGGTTGTCCTTATGGGGTGTTGTGTGTAGAATTCACGTTTGTCATTATGGGGTGGTGTCGTGTGTATAATTCACATTGTCATTATTGGGTGTAGGGTGTAGAATTCACATTGTCATTATTGGGTGTAGGGTGTAGATTCACATTGTCATTATTGGGGTGTAGGGTGTAGAATTCACGTCTGTCACTTAATGGGGTGTCGGTGTGTAGAATTCACGTTGTCATTATGGGGTGTCGTGTGTAGAATTCCTTGTATTATGGGTTTGTGGTAGATTCTGGGGGGAAATCAATTGAATCCATTTGGAATTAGGCTGTAACATGAAATGTGGGAAACGCAAGAAAACGCGATAGTGTGGCTCAGCCCTCACAGTTCATTATTACAGACAGCTTTCCAGAAATACACTTCTCTCTTGCTCGGGGTCAAGCAGTACTCAGTCATGTGGTATTTAGTACTGCTTAATCTGAGGAAGAGAGAAGTGTATCTCTCGAAAGCTTGTCTGTAATATGACTGTTCTCCTAAAAAAGGTATCCCCTCATCTTTTTACACTGTAAATTATAAGGATATTAGAAGTCCCTGAGTAGCTTCATGATTATATTAAAAACACAGGCCATAGTTATGTTCAGTCATATGCCGGGTCAGTTTATGGCATTACGCCATAATGTCGATTGCAACCGTGATCTGGCCAGTAAAGCTAGTACACACCCTATCGATTTTTCCCTGACCGACGTTCGATACTTTCGAACGGTCGGCCAGGAGGAAGACTCTCGGTCGCGGCAAGCAACGCGTCCGATAGTCACCGCACGATCGGACCGAGGTTGTTCCCACCCTGTCCGATCGTCCTTTCGTCCGATTCGGACGAACGGTCTGAATCGGACATGGGCACTTCGATTGATAATTCGGTCCCGATCGAACCGATACACTGAACTATCAGTCGATCGGACCGAATATCTCATCGTGTGTACCCCACTTAACTGTTGTTGCCAGTTTTCCTCATTGTTATCGGATTGTGCATTGGAGTAATGTTGGGTAAGTGAATGGCCTGTATAAAGTACATACACACACCTAGAAGATTGTGAGCCTGATGTTGAAATCTTTCTCCATTTCTGGTACTGCCGAGCTGCTTGTTCCATACAATGAGAGGTATCGGAGACCCCCCCACATTCGCCCGAGCACGTGTTAGGTTTTGTCCAGAAACAATTGTTCTAATATCTGTATGTACCATAGCTTATGAGTGAATGTTTCTATTTAATCTGTACGTTGATTGTGTTTTTTTGCAGGATGGCGGAACCACGCTTTAACAATCCATATTTTTGGCCTCCACCTCCCACAATGCCCAGCCAGGTAAGAATACATCCCTGTTTTCACAATGTGAATAAGACCAGTTTGAAACCAGGAAATGTCTGTTTTCTCAGATATGAAGAAAAACTAATGAAGGAGTATTTGTCCTGGTAACTTAACAGGATTGTCTTTATAAAGGAAAATTTGATTTTAAGATTAGAATTTACAGGGAGATTCAATAAAAGTTCTATCGTTAAAAATGGTGTCTAATTTGCGCCCCAACCAATCAGAACTTATTTAACATTTGAAAGCTAACATCTGATGGTTGGGGCAAATAGTTAGCACCATTAGCAACAATAAGAACTTTTATTTTGAATAACCCCCTAAGCGCAGATGTGTCAGCACTCATCTCTACATTTGTCCAAACAAAACCCAGATCCTAATGGACAATGGTATCCCTCTTTGTAAAAACATAATAGGTATGGTGGATATCAATATGCATGATTGTGGAATTGCTCTTGCATGGGGATTCTCCGGTAGTGATGATTCTCCAGTAGTGATGGATTCTCCAGTAGTGATGGGATTCTCACAGTATTGATGGGATCTCCAGTAGTGATGGGTATTCCTCCAGTAGTGATGGGATTCTCCAGTAGTGATGGATTCTCCATAGTGATGTGGATGGATTCTCCAGTAGTGATGGGATTCTCCAGTAGTGATGGAGATTCTCCGTAGTGATGGGATTCTCCAGTAGTATGGGATGGTCTCCAGTAGTGATGTGATGGGATTCTCCAGTAGTGATGGGATTCTCCAGTAGTGATGGGATTCTCCAGTAGTGATGGGATTCTCCAGTAGTGATGGGATTCTCCAGTAGTGATGTGATGGAATTCTCCAGTAGTGATGGGATTCTCCAGTAGTGATGTGATGGAATTCTCCAGTAGTGATGGGATTCTCCAGTAGTGATGTGATGGAATTCTCCAGTAGTGATGGGATTCTCCAGTAGTGATGGATTCTCCATATAGGATATCCAGTAGTGATGGGATTTCTCCAGTAGTGATGTGATGGAATTCTCCAGTAGTGAGGGGATTCTCCAGTAGTGATGTGTTCCAGTAGTAGGTGATGCTCTCCAGATGATGGGATTCTCCAGTAGTGATGGGATTCTCCAGTAGTGATTGAGGGGATTCTCCAGTAGTGATGTGATGTCTCCAGTAGTGTGATCTCATAGTGATGGGATTCTCCAGTAGTGTATGGGATTCTCCAGTAGTGATGGATTCTCCAGTAGTATGGGATTTCTCCAGTATGATGTGAGGGATTCTCCAGTAGTGATGATTCTCCAGTAGTGATGGGATTCCAGTAGTGATGGGATTCTCCAGTAGTGATGTGATGGAATTCTCCAGTAGTGATGGGATTCTCAGTAGTGATGTGATGGGAATTCTCCAGTAGTGATGGGATTCTCCAGTAGTGAGTGGATGGAATTCTCCAGTAGTGATGGGATTCTCCAGTGTGATGGAATTCTCCAGTAGTGATGGGATTCTCCATAGTGATGTGATGAATTTCTCCAGTAGTTGAGGGGATTCTCAGTAGTGATGTGATGGAATTCTCCAGTAGTGATGGGATTCTCCAGTAGTGATGGGATTCTCACGTAGTGATGTGTGGAATTCTCCAGTAGTGATGGGATTCTCCAGTAGTGATGGGATTCCCCAGTAGTGATGTGATGGAATTCTCCGTAGTGAGGAATTCTCCAGTATGATGGGATTCTCCAGTATGAATGGGATTCTCCAGTAGTGTGGAATCTCAGTATGAGATTCCTCCAGTGATGGGATTCTCCAGTAGTGATGGGATTCTCCAGTAGTGATGGGATTCTCCGGCAATCGATGGGATTCTCCAGTAGTGATGGGATTCTCCAGTAGTGATGGGATTCTCCGAATGATGATGGAATTCTCCGTATGATGGGATCTCCAGTAATGTGGATGCTCATAATGATTGATTCTCCAGTAGTGATGGGATTCTCCAGTAGTGATGGATTCTCCAGTAGGATGGGATTCTCCGTAGTGATGGGATTCTCCAGTTATGTTCTCCAGTAGTGATGGGTTCTCCAGTAGTGATGTGATGGAATTCTCCAGTAGTGATGGGATTTCTCCAGTAGTGTGGATTCTCCAGTAGTGATGGGATTCTCCAGTAGTGATGGGATTCCCCAGTAGTGATGGGATTCTCCGCATCTTTGGTTCTCCGGCATCGATTTGATTCTTCTGGTAGTGATTGGGATTCTCCAGGTTTTAGCTACATGTTTATAATCCTTTAATAATTGTTCCCTTGTAAGTTATATAAACATTAATAGGTTAGTGGGACTTTAATGTGCAAGTTCAAATAAAAAACTGTGTACCATCAAATCCCAGAACTGTAATAATTAGAAAGCTCATGGATGTAACAGACTCAGGGACCATGACTGTAATGTTATTCCCCTGCTCCAGCCTCTGAGCTTGTAAAAGCTACATAACCGTCAGCCCCTACATCTGTCACATTTTCCCTTTAAGACATAATCCGTGTGTTTATACAGTCTCCATCTGCTGTCCCTGTAACCCATTGCGTTAAATACTCCATTGGTCCCTAATTTACTTGTGTTGCTGCTGATTGTTACTTTCTTTTTGTCTTTCTGTGCACTGCTTTTTGTGTCATTACACTTGACGAAGACGAAACTGGTCCGAAACGTGTGCAGGGAAATTCACCCAGCCGCACTGGGCCTGGCAAATCTCACCCTAGTATTTAAACCCCGGATCTCAGCTGATACTTACGTGTGCACAGCCGCTGGTAAATAGACTTGCGACTGCTGCAAAGCAAGGCTTAAAGTCATGCTAACCAAGCGTTAACAGCCGCTGGTAAATAGGCTTAAAGTCATGCTAACCCAAACGTAAATATTTAAGTGCGACTTTAAGAGGCCTAAAAGAGCGCCAACTGCTAATGAGCCTGGCGGTGCGGTGTGGTTTTTGCTATTGAACTGTGATTGTCCTTCTGGCTCCTACCACTTTTCTACATTGAATTGGCGGCAATTGTCACATTAAAGGAGAACTATAGTGCGTTTTTATTTTTTCAATAAACGGTTAAAATGAAAAGTACCTGGGGCAGAGAGGTAGGGTTGGTACTTTCTACCTCCCATATAATTCCCATGAGGAGTAACACAACAAAGAAACTGCTTCTGCCAGTCTTCTTGAGTGCTTCAGCACTATCATTAATACAGAAGGCCCAGGACACTAACCTGGCAGATGAAAACTGTTGGTGCTGTAGCCCTCAACAAACATATTGGGAGGTAGGATAATCAATCCAACCTGCCTGTCCCAGTACTTTTCTTTTTAAAAAGTAAATTTTCACAGTATGTTGTCCTTTAAAGTCTTGGCCTATTTGACTGCCTCTACTATAAGTCTACACAGACCCAACCCTCAACTCTATCCCCAATGTACAAGTACGTGATGCTCCTAGTCATGTCTCTAATCTGAAATCATTTCCTTCTTCACTGGACTTCTCCACCTTGCGTTTCTCGGGATTCCCCTAACTCTTCCTCTTGTGTAGTTGGATAACCTGTGTAATCAATAAGATCAAGGAACAGCTGATGGCAGAGAAATCCCCTCCACATTTGCCGCCCACTTCCGTCCCTTCCCAGCAACCTCTCTCATACCCCAGTCACCCGCCAGACCAGCCAGTCTGTTATGTCCTTACAGAAGCTCCGCAAGTCCGGGCCTGCATCCGCAAGCAGTTCCTCAGCTGATGTGGCTCACACGCACGGCCTGCAACCAGCACCGTCCGGTAATTATAAAAATGATGTCAAAACGTATTATGGGGAAAACAGGAAGTAAAAGGCATGGATTGTGATTTGGGGGTAGGCAGGGGGGTTGGGGTTGGTAAGATCGGACCCAGACCAGACCCCCCATTTATTTCCAGAGAGGCAGTTCTATTAGATAAGATGTGTGTGGGAAATGATGATTCAGCTGGAGCACACAATGATAAACATGGGGAGAGTAGTAAGGATTCCGTTATGGTACGAAATAACATGTTATAATAACACACAGAGCTCCCGTGTCAGACACATATTACGTGTTATACATGGAATGCAGTTCTCTGCTCTTTGTTTAAATTATTTTTCAGTGGGCCTCCTTAGTTTTGTGTCTGTGAAATTTATATCTGTCAATGCTGTGGATCTGTACAGGAAGTAAATAATGAACTGAGACTTCTGGGTAATTCCCATGTTCGTCATGTCTTCTTACAATGATTGGATAATGTGCGGACAAGGATGCAGATTAAATGGTTGTAGCCATTTTAGTAGAGCATATACAAAATGAGGAGTACCGTAGGATAAGTACTGCTTGAACCTGAGAAGAGAGAAGTATCTCTCCATAATAAAAAGGTTCACCTTGTCCTATGGTATACATCTTTTATTATTGATCAAAGGATGAACCGGATGAGAAAACTCAGTAATAAACATCTGTTTTGTTCAGATCCAATCCAAATGGGCTTCAGCTTATCAACCCACTGTACACTGTGTTATGTAAAGATTCAGCTTTTCCCAGAATCTATTCAGACGGTTTTTCTCCTTTCTGTCGCCTTTAATCAAACCCAGAGGAAGTCACCAGGTAGCTGGGGGTTGTGGATGAAATAACTGCCAGGGGAAATCTGTTCCTATGAATTTTATCTTTGGTTTCAGGGTTGGGTCTGTCGTCCTCTCGCACGGTCAGCACTTCAGAATCCAGCACGGTACCACAGTGGGACGCCCTCTACACCAACGTCAGTAGCCCAGAGCGGCTCTTGCCACCTCTCGCCGACACTCATCTCAGGAATCACAACCCGTCGACTCTGGATTCCATTAAAAACCATCCAGGGTCACGGCCTCTTAGGACCACCAAACCTGAAAGGGCCAAGAAAATCAAAGCAGAGAACCCACCTGGCCACCGGTACTTGTTGTTCCGTACCCTCTCCTGGCCTCTGGAGATATGGGAAGAAGGCAAACCTACAGGTTTGGGAAATGAATGAATGTTTTTACTGATCCAATGTTTGTTATTCTGAAAGAAGGAAAATGTGTTGTCTTGCATAGCACCAAGTGGGATCCTTAACGATATTTTCCCTGGTAAATGCAGAACTGTTTATTTGGTGGTCTGGGTGCACCATAGTCTGACGGTCTTTCCCTGCCCTAAGCCTCGTACACGACCCCCGACGGCAGAGCGGTACACACCCGACGAACGCCCATTCATCCGAGAATCGCCCATCTGTATGCGCTCGGTCGGTGGTCGTTCACGATCCGCCAGGCGGACAATGAATGACCCCCGTCCGAGCGCATACACACAGGCGCATTCTCGGATGAAACGGGCGTTCGTCGGTGAACCGCTCTGCCGTCGGGGGTGGTGCCAAGTTTGAAAAGTGAGTGGGTGTACGAGGCTTCAGGCTCCCTATAATTTCCCTAGATAATTAACCTGTGCATGAGAAGTCTCCACCCACTTAATTGTCATTCATTACAAAAATAAAATTCAGAAGAAACAATTGTGTTTTGCTTTCTAGAAATGTGCAAAGTAAGAAGTCACAATTATTTTTGGGTGATTGACGGTCCTTGTAATAACCACAACACGCCACAAACTGTGCCCCATTGGCATCAAACCCATTTTCCTCTTTACAGGTGTAAGTTGCCTTTGACTTCTTCACCGCAAATCGGAAATGCAGATCCACTCCAAGTCCACACGAGGCCAAACCCCACAGTGCCCGCATTGCTCCAAATCCTTTGCAATGCTTCCTACCTAGCGCCACATCTTGCGCATCCACCTCGGCGTCAGCCCTATCACTGCTCCTACGTGAGAAATCCTTCCGCCAACTGTCTCATCTCAGCAGCACACCAGGTACGACCTATACCCAATACGAACATAGTAAAGCCAGTGTGAGTCTACGGACCAGAAAATGATGGATAACTTGCCCAAGTGATTCATTATGAAATACATGATTATAAAGTTTATTTTTTTCCAGTAGTCAGAGCCCCTGGTGTCCGCCCCACTACTCCGGCTTAGTGACCCAGACATGCTCAGTGCTTCATCCATGGAGAGAGAGATCAGATTGGTAAATGAATCTGGGATCGTTACCTGCCATTCTTATTCTCCTGAGCAGCATTTAATCATTTTCTCGACGGAAGAAAATATTTATCTATATATGGGAGACTAAATAATTCCCTATCCTTACCGTGTTGTATCTTTGTGTCTGGATGGGCATGTGACGCAGACACACAGAATATTGATCTCATTTCCCCTTTATTCATTTTGTGACACGGAAGAAAGTCTGGGCATTTTAACCATTCCCTCCTGTCTACATGTATGTGTAAATGTAGCTGTGGTTAACAGCCCCTGTGAGTGGCATTACCAGCAGAGCCAAACTCAATGATAGGAACAGGTCCGCTTTAATAGGTAATAATCATAGATGTATTGTGACTTGGTGTCTCGCCCTTGAAGGATCCACACGGTGACCGACCATACAGTGCCTACAGCCTGGCCTGTGAGAAGCTTTTACCCCAACGTTTCGCAACCTGCAGGTAAGCATGAGGAGCCGTGCCCCAACCCAATGAAGTACTGGTTACTGTTTAATAGAAGGCGACCCTGCATGGTCATAATAGATGCAGGCTATAGCGTGGGTAGGATGTCCTGGGCTAATCCACTCTTGCGCGTTTTAAATACGCTGTGTTGTGTTCCGCTTTTTACGGGGGAAATTGTCCCATTTCACACGCGCACAAAATCACACATAGCACCATCAGCGGTTCTTCAATAAAGTTTTATCGTTTAAAATGGTGCTAATTTTACCCCAAAACAATCAGGATGTAGCTTTCAAATGTAAAAAACTCTGATTGGTGGGGCAAAATTAGCACATTTTAAACGATAAGAACTAGCTTGAAGTGTGATCATACAGTCGTGCAATATCGCGTGGCCGACTCACCACTATATAATAATGTGTATTTACGCTTCAGTAATGTTTATTGTGTATTTTTGTACTGCCCAGTCCACCACAACGACAGCACAACAAGACAAACCCTACAAATGTCCAACTGCTACGAGCCTCCACTGACTTCTGCCTCCCTGCAAGTCCACCTGTAGGCTCCACGCGTCAAGCACGCTCAATGGCCTACTGCTGCAGAATTGGTGGGAGGGCGTATCACATCCGTGAGTATACCAGCTGCGTTCTTGTCGTTATTACTTTGCTTGTTCTACCTGAGAGGGGGTTCGTTGGTTCTGATAGGGATGAAGGACCTAAGAGAGATTGGTTGAAGGGTAAGAGAAAGGAGGTAGGGGTATATCCAATCTAAGCCTGAGAAAGTCCATAACAGTATGAATTATCTAGGGTTGGAACGGTTAGAAGGTGTCCAGGGGACATTTTTGCCGCCATAAGCACTAAGTGTATGGGAAATCGGAACAAAAACCACAACCCCGCATAAACTCTGCTCTGTGTTATGTGGATATTCATGGAATGATTGCTTGCATGGGACAGGAAGTGTGCGCCCATAGAGACTCCTGAAGCAGTGTGAGTGACATCCACAACACAGGAAGTTATGTCCAAAAAAATAAAAATAATCAATTGAGAGCTGCCCACACACAGGAGAAGGAGTAGTTAATCTCAGTGCAGTAGCGTTCCCTTTCCGTGCACCTCTCCCCTTTGTAGATCATTGGTCTGAAGTTTTCTGCTGCAGATTTCAATTCTCTTTCTTGAAATTCTATGTAGACTTGGTAGTGGTAGTAATGGTGATATACACACTGAATTAGCTGAATTGTGCTTGTGACAATAATCGTATGTATATACGTGTAGTTATTGTGTAAAGTACGTATATATATATCGTATGTATATACTGTACTTATGGTGTAGATACCGTATATATTTATCGTTGTATATACTGTACTTATTGTTGGAATAATAGCCGTATTAATGCTTGTATATACTGTACGTATTGTTGTAAAAACCGTATATTATATACGTAGTATATACTGTACTTATTGTGTGTAAATACCACCCGTATATTCGTATGCTATTACTGTACTTATTGTGCTAAATACGTATATAATCGGATGTATTCTGTAATTACTGTGTAAATACCATATATATATCGTATGTATATACTGTTCTTTGTTTTGGTAAAACACCGTATTAGAGTATCGTATGTACTACTGTACTGATTATTTGTGTAAATTACCGTATAGATATCGTATTTGTACATACTGTCTGATTATGTGTGTAAATAACCGTATAGATATCGTCATGTACAACTGTACTGATTTTTGTGTAAATAACCGTTAGATATCGGATGTACATTGACTGTACTGATATTGTTAATTACCGTATAGCATATCGTTATGTACAATACTGTACTGATTATTGTGTAAACTACCATATGATATCGTAGGTACATACTTATGATATTGTGTTAAATACCGCGTATAGATATCACGTACATACGTATGATTATTGTGTAAACAACGTATGATTAGATGTACATTACTGTACATTATATTGTGTTAAAACACCCCGTATGGATATCGTAATGTTTTTTTTACATACTGTACTTATTATTGTGTAAACCCGATAGATATCGTGATGTACATACTGTACTGATATTGTTAACACACCGTTATAGATATAGTATGTACATACTGTATGATTATTGTGAAACAACCGTATAGATATAGTATGTACATACTGTACTTATTATTGTGTAAACACGTATTAGATTCGTATGTACATACTGTTACGGATTCATTGTGTAACACACCGTTAGACTTCGTATGAACCTTACTGATACTCTATGATGTTGTAACAGGTATAGATATCGTATGGACATCACTGTACCATTTTGTGTAAAACACCGTTAGATATCGTATGTCATCTGTATGAGTTATTGGTGTAAAACCGTATAGATATCGTACGTACATACTGTACTGATTATTGTGTAACACAGTCTACTAACGATAGTTGAAAAACGTATGATCCTTACGTACATACTGTACTCGATTATTGTGTAAACCACCGTATAGCTATGAAGTATACTGTACTGATTATTGTGTACACACCCGATAGATATCGTATGCATACTATGATATGTAACATATGAATTAGTATCGTAAGATTGTTAAACAACCGTATAGATATCGTATGTACATACTTGTACTGATTCATTGTGTAACACCGTATAGATATCTATGTAATACTGTACTGTTATGTGTAAACCAACCGTTATAGATCGTATGTACATACTGTACTGATTATTGGTTACACGTATAGATATCGTATGTACATTGACTGTACCTGATTATTGTGTAAACAACCGTATAGATATCGTATGTACATATGTACTGATTATTTGTGTAAAACCGTATAGATATCGTATGGTACATACTGTATGATATATGTGTAAACAAACCGTATAGTATATACGTATACCATACTGTACTGATTATTGTGTAACCGTAGAATCGTTATTACAACTGTACTGATTATTGTGTAAACACCGTATAGATATCGTATGTCGTACATACTGTACTGATTATTGTGTATAAACCCAACCGTATAGATATCGTATGTAATACTTACTTATATTGTGTAACACTGTATGATACGTAGTGACATACTGTACTTATTATTGTGTAAACACCGTTATAGATAATCGTATGTTACATTACTGTACTGTTATTGTGTACATACGTTCCGTATAGATATCGTATGTCCATTACTGTACTTGATGTGTAATACCGTATAGATATCGTATGCCATACTGTTCTGATTATTGTGTAAATACCGTATAGAATTCGTATGTACACTCGTACTGATTATGTGTAAATACCGTATAGATATCGATATGTACATCTGTACTTATTGTGTAAATACCATATAGATATCGTATGTACATACTACGATTATTGTGTATACCGTATAGATATCCGTATTTCCATACTGTACTTTTTAAACTTGTGTAAATACCGTATAAGATATCGATTTGTCTTATACTGTACTGATCTATTGTGGTAAATACCGTATAGATATCATATGTACATACGTACTTAGTATTGTGAATACCGTATAGAATAAGCGTATGTACATACTGTACTTATTATTGTGTAAATCACGTATAGATATCGTATGTACATATGTACTTATTATTGTGTACATAACGGTATAGATATCGTATGTAGCAACTGTACTTTCTTATTGTGGTAATAGCCGTATGATATCGTATGTACATATACTGTACTTATTATATGTGTAAACACCGTATA
This sequence comes from Hymenochirus boettgeri, assembly GCA_019447015.1. Classification (NCBI taxonomy): domain Eukaryota; kingdom Metazoa; phylum Chordata; class Amphibia; order Anura; family Pipidae; genus Hymenochirus; species Hymenochirus boettgeri. The sequence goes on from JAACNH010000064.1 coordinate 285,127, forward strand.
GATATCGTATGTACATTACTTGTACTATTATTGTGTAAAACGTGCGTATATATATCGTCATTGTACATACGTACTTATTGTGGTAATAACCGTATAGATATCATATGTACATACTGTACTTATTATTGTTGTAATACAGTATAGATTTCAGTTTCCTGGTCTGATTTTCCTCTTTTATCCCATCTTTCCTTAACCCCAGGAGACATATCTGAGGTAAGCACATTCCAAAGCATACAGTAGTCGAGCACTTGGCAACCTCATTCCCTTCAGAGAACGGAGTCACCTGGCATTCCAGTTCGACATTTCTCTCATCTAGCGAAAATTCATAACAAACAGGGTCCACTGTGGCCTTCACATCTAACACCTTCCAAGCTCCTTCATATTCCCATATTTTTTTAAAAAGCAAAGGGAAGCCAGGCCAGAAAGGGTAATATCAAGCACCGCAGATGACACAGCGCGACGTTTAACTTCTAGTCATCACCTGTCGAGGATTAGTTATGGGCTGGAATAAAGGTCTGACCCTGGAGCTGGATCACTATGTTGACTCTTTAGCACAGACACATTTGGTATTGCTGGGACGATGCTTACATCTGGTACTGTTTGGGGAAGAGGCACACAGCGCGGACGCTCCATTGGAAATTGTTTTTTCAGTTTAAAGCATTCATTCCTTATCAACACTCCTATAGGATTTAGGCGAAAAACACACAGGCAGTTTTCCTCCTGGATTTTGCTTCTCATTGTCTGTGTAAACTTTGGGATTACAAGCATGCTTGGTGTTCGGAAGCTGGTGGATCATCGAAGTTTTTAATTGGACCTTCACGTCACAGTTAAAGACTTCTCATTGGCACTCCGTTTAAGGCTCTTGGACTTCTGTCTTATATCTAAACATCTCCAGGTTATGCGTGTGTGCGTGTTTGTTGACGTTACATTATTTCCACGACCAAGTGTTTTGGTGACGCCAAAATCCCGAACTCCCCAGCCAGACACGTTCCTTGCAATCTTTACACATTTGATAGATCTGTTTATTTGTTCTCCCTAACATTTTGGTATCCTTCATTTTGTACATATAAGAAAACAATAAAAAAAAAAAAAATCTATTTTATGGCCAAGGAATTGGGTGCTACTAACTCCGGGGATTAAAAAGAAAAACACTCCAGAGGCTGTACAACATTTCATGTTTCTCCCGGGGAGGGGGAGCGGGTCTTAGAAAGACAAAGCACTGGTTCTTTAGCATTTCACAGAGTAAAAACTGACCCACCCCAAATTCGGCCTTACTGGGCCCTCTATGGCTTCTGCACTGTAACAAATATCTATTATGGAATAAACTAGTAAAATTGTGACCACAACTCGGGCTGGAAGATCCAGGAGCCAGGTAGCCAACATGCATAGTTCTTTACACCTGGACTACTACCTTTAAAGGATAAATTGGGGATGGTACCAAGTTCCCCGGCTGCTAATATGTCCAAATAACCAAACCCACAGAGACATGGGGGGTGATACAGCACTAAACCTCTGTCCATTCTGTGACCCTAAGGACAGTTATAAAGAGGAAGCCACTCGATACGGTAAACGTTTGTTTTCGCTGCTAATTATCCACTTAATTCAGTTCTTTCGGTTTGAAATGGAAAAGGTTCCAGATGGTTTTTACAGGTTTATAAAGGCAAAAAGCCTGATTTCCCCTGTTGAGTTTTCACTGGTTCTTGAAATATTGGCACTGCATGATTGCGTGCGGGTTCTATATTGGCCTTGTTTCTAGAGCCCTCCATACAAGTTAGGGTAAACATAAAACTAGAATACAGCAATTTATTCAGAAGGAAGGAGCAACATTAATATAAAATCAGTATCTGTGCTGCCTCCTCTCATTAGAAATAGTTGTTGGGGAAATGTACCTTTTTAACATAGGTGTCTTGGTTTGGGGTTGCATTTCCCAGATTCAGTATCTCACAGTGCGTCACTGACCACCCTGTTCTTTACACCTGACTCAGTACTAAGCAACTGCAGGAATTGTTAGAGTTTGGTTATGTTGGTCACACCCACTTAGTCTCTTGCCTAACTGTCCTGTTAAAAAGGATGGTAAGAGCCATGACCGAGGCCAGGTAGGTGGGCCATTCATCTAGTACATACACACACAGTTATTTTCATGGGGTACATTTAATTAAATGCTACTTTTACTGTGAGGTTTTTCAGACGGATATTTTCAGATTCTGGGTTAAAAAAATGTGTTTGTCTCCTTTAAGTGCCCAATGTGCATATTTGCAGTGTGAAAATCTTCCCTATATATACTTATAACGTAGTAAAGGACGTCAATAACCAATGCGAGGAAATTTTCTTGTTCGGATCGATGATGTGCAATGCGTGACGTGTTTGCGGACAAACTTTTATTCTTTCCGGATATCTCTTTGTTAGAAAGGTTACTGCTTCTTTATGCTTCGTTTAGCCCGTTCCTACAGAGCCCTGTTGATTGAGGTCAGATAAGTGTGTACCCCCATAATGTTGTTAGGTCATTTAGATCAAATCAGTGTTCTTTTGGTCCCACCCGTATGTCTGGAATGCACAAGGCTACTTAGGGATAGGGAAGTAACAGATTGCTGGTGACATTATATAAGATACTGTAGCAAGAAGTTAACCTTTTCAGCTCTCATAGCTTCTCATAGGGGTGCACAGGGAGAAGAGAAGAATAGAGGGCTTGTTTTGATGGGTAAAATAGCAACTTTTAACTGGATCCTTGTTTGGAGACACAGGGCAAATCTGGTGTTTTGTTCCAGGAAATGTAGTTGTATATTCCATATACAGCCAATCACGGGTTGGTACAATAATGTGTATGAATTTTACATCTTCGCTGGGCTTAGTCCAGACAAAGTGTTTATATAACCTGGGCCAATGCATATAAATACATTAGAAAACAGTTACAAGTTGGCATGCTCCCACTTTAATCTTTCAACTTTTCACGTATTGTTACGACCATCCGGCCAATCGTTTAACGAGACCAATGCAAATGATTAATTGCCATGTAGTAGTCAACTGAAATATTAGCGTACCACTTTAATTCCACAGGACATACCCTTCTGGTTCACTCACCTGCCGCTGCTAGAAATTCAGAAGTTTTGCTTCTGTTTACCTCTAATTTAAGGAAAGACTAGGCGTTTATGTAATGAATGTGGATGGCCCCGTTACATATGCATTTCCTCTGTATTTGTATAGATTGTAAGACCATGCGTTCTATAAGCAGAATTCACACCAGTCTGTTCCCTACACTGACAGATGGAGAACAGGGTTCATTGTCCGAGCGCCACAATATAGGCCAAGCGCACGTAGACAAGCAGGAGAATGTTCTGCACGATAGTGTTGTAGATTTTATAAAGTTACACCGGCACAGTATCATTTAATAGTCCTAGCTTTATACAACAAACAGTCTTGGAACAAAACATTTATTTTTGAATACATAGAGATTCTGTGTGACGGATCAGTAATTGGGGACGTACAAAACCATCTACAGTTTGTTATTGATATAAAAGGTATTAGGAGCTTTTCATTTATTAGGATTCAGGACATTGCCCCTTATATTGGTACGGACCCCCCTTCCCTCTGTATTCATTGCTGTTATTTAATCTTCAGATTGTTGGATGCATTGAGCCATCTGCTGGTACCATTAGCGTTCTGTGTTTGGTTCAACGTTGGATATTTATTTGCTGCAGAATAAGTCAGAGTAATGACAAGGCAACCCAATGCTTTTGGTTACACATGATTTGGGATAATAGGTGGTAATGTCTTGTAACCATCCGGTAAAGTGTGGCTCTCACATGTAATAATGTATAGTGAATTATTGGGATTCAGTGGGCAATTCCATTCAATGAGAGTAAAATGGTTTTGACCTGTTTCCCCTTAGCAATTCCCCTCCATCTGTTCTATGGGTTAGCTGGGGAATTCATTCAATGAGGAAATGGTTTGACCCTGTTCCCATTAGCTAATTCCCCCATCTTATCATTGGGTTGGCTGGTGATTCCATTCATTGAGGTAAAGGTTTAACCCTGTCCCATTGGTAATTCCCCCCATCTGTATCATTGGCGGTTGGCTGGTGATTCCATTCAATGCGAGTAAATGGTTAAAAACCTGTTCCCATTGGTTATTCCATCCAACTGATATCATGTGCGGTGGCTGGTGAATCCATCATGGAGATAAATGGTTCGACCCGTTCCATTGGTAATTCCCTCCATTCATATTCATTGGGGGTGGTGATTCCATTTCATTGCAGAGTAATGGTTTGACACTGTTTTCCCATTGGCTAATTCCCCTCCATCGTATCATTGGGTGGCTGGTGAATTCCATTCAATGAGAGTAATGGTTTGACCCTGTCCCATTGGCTAATTCCGTCATCTGGGTTCAGGCTGCCAACAACCTTTAACTTTTAAAAGGTGTTGTTGTTAGACTTTTTTTGTTAGATTTTGTAGAATTATTTGTTCTATGTTGAAGGTTTGTTTGTTGTTGTATGATTTGTGTTTTCTTATTGGGTTCTTGTGTAGATTTATGTTTTGTCATTATGGTGTGTTGTAGAATTTTGCTTTGTTTATGATGTTTTTGTGTTTTTGTAGAATTCACGTTGTCATATGGGGTGTGTGTAGAATTCACTTGTCATTATGTGGGGTTGTGTGTAGAAATTCACTTGTCATTATGGGGTTGTGGTGTAGAATTCACTTGTCATTATGGGGTGTGTGTGTAGAATTCATGTTGTCATTATGGGTGTCAGGTGAGAATTCATGTTGTCATTATGGGGTGTTGGGTGTAGAATTCACGTCATTATGGGGTGTTGGGTGTAGAATTCACATTGTTATTATGGGGTGTCGTGTGTAGAATTCACGTTGTCATTATGGGGTGTCAGGTGTAGAATTCACGTTGTCATTATGGGGTGTTGGGTGTAGAATTCACATTGTTATTATGGGGTGTTGTGTGTAGAATTCACGTTGTCATTATGGGGTGTCA
>JAACNH010000064.1:291406-321418 GCA_019447015.1 Hymenochirus boettgeri
AGGTGTTGTTGTTAGACTTTTTTTGTTAGATTTTGTAGAATTTTTTGTCTCCTTTTGATTAGTGTTTTTGTTTTGTTTGTTGTTTGTTTGTGGTTTTTTTTTTATTGGGTTTTGCTTTGTAGATTTATGTATTTTTATTTTTGTTGTAGAATTTTGTCTTTGTTTTTTGTTTTTTTTGTTGTTTTTTGTTTTGGAGAATTCACGTTGTCATATGGGGGTGTGTGTAGAATTCACTTGTCATTATGGTGGGTGTTGTGTGTAGAAATTCACCTTGTCATTATGGGGTTGTGGGGTGTAGAATTCACATTGTCATTAGGGGTGTGTTGTGTAGAATTCATTTGTCATTATGGGTGTCAGGTGGAATTCCGTTGTCATATGGGGTGTTGGTGTAGAATTCACGTTGTCGTTATGGGGTGTTGTGTGTAGTAATCACGTTGTCGTTATGGGGTGTTGTGGTAGAATTCATGTTGATTATGGGGTGTTGGGTGTAGAATTCACGTCATTATGGGGTGTTGTGTAGAATTCACATTGTATTATGGGTGTCGTGTGTAGAATTCACGTTGTCATTATGGGGTGTCAGGTGTAGAATTCACGTGTCATTATGGGGTGTTGCGTGTGAATTTACGTTGTTATTATGGGGTTTGTGTGTAGAATTCACGTTGTCATTATGGGGTGTTGTGTGTAGAATTCATGTTGTCATTATGGGGTGTTGTGTGTAGAATTCATGTTGTCATATGGGGTGTTGTGTGTAGAAATCATGTTGTCATATGGGTGTCGTGTGTAGAATTACGTTGTCATTATGGGGTGTTGTGTGTAGAATTCCCGTTGTCATTATGGGGTGTCGTGTGTAGAATTCACATTGTCATTATTGGGTGTAGGGTGTAGAATTCACGTTGTCATTATGGGGTGTCGGGTGTAGAATTCACGTTGTCATTATGGGGTGTCGTGTGTAGAATTCACATTGTCATTATGGGGTGTCGTGTGTAGAATTCTGAGGGGGAAAATCAATTGAATCCATTTTGGAATTAGGCTGTAACATGAAATGTGGGAAACGCAAGAAAAACGCGATAGTGTGGCTCAGCCCTCACAGTTCATTATTACAGACAAGCTTTCCAGAAATACACTTCTCTCTTTCTCGGGTCAAGCAGTACTCAGTCATGTGGTATTTAGTACTGCTTAATCTGAGGAAGAGAGAAGTGTATCTCTCGAAAGCTTGTCTGTAATAATTGACTGTTACTCCATAATAAAAAGGTATCCCCTCATCTTTTTACCACTGTAAATTATAAGGATATTAGAAGTCACTGAGTAGCTTCATGATTATATTAAAACACAGGCCATAGTTAAGGTTCAGTCATATGCCCGGTCAGTTTATGGCATTACAGCCATAATGTCGATTGCAACCGTGATCTGGCCAGTAAAGCTAGGTACACACCTATCGATTTTTCCTCCTGACCGACCGTTCGATACTTTCGAACGGTCGGCCAGGAGGAAGGACTCTCGGTCGCGGCAAAAGCAACCGCGTCCGATAGTCACCGCACGATCGGACGAGGTTTTCCACCCTGTCCGATCGTCCTTTCGTCCGATTCGGACGAACGGTCGATCGGACATGGGCACTTTCGGATGTGATAATTTCGGTCCGATCGACCGATACACTGAACTATCAGTCGATCGGACCGAAATATCTCATCGTGTGTACCCAGCTTAACTGTTGTTGCCAGTTTCCCATTGTTATCGGATTGTGCATTTGGAGTAATGTTGGGTAAGTGAATGGCCTGTATAAAGCTACATACACACACTAGGTAAAGATTGTGAGAACTGATTGTGAAATCTTTATCTCCATTTCTGTACTGCCGAGCTGCTTGTTCCCATACAATGAGAGGTATCGGGAGACCCCCCCACATCGCCCGAGCACGTGTTAGGTTGTTGTCCAGAAGACAATTGTCTAATATACTGTATGTACATAGCTTAATGAGTGAATGTTTCTATTTAATCTGTACGTTGATTGTGTTTTGTTGCAGGATGGCGGAACCACGCTTTAACAATCCATATTTTTGGCCTCCACCTCCCACAATGCCCAGCCAGGTAAGAATACAATCCCTGTTTTCAATGTGATACAGACCATGTTTGAAACCAGGAAATGTCTGTTTTCTCAGATGAATGAAGAAAACTAATGAAGGAGTATTTGTCCTGGTACATTTAACAGGATTGTCTTTATAAAAGGAAAATTTGGATTTTAAGATATAGAATTTACAGGGAGATTCAATAAAAGTTCTTATCGTTAAAAATGGTGCTAATTTTGCCCCAACCAATCAGAACTTATTTAACATTTGAAAGCTAACATCTGATTGGTTGGGGCAAATATTAGCACCATTAGCAACAATAAGAACTTTTATTGAATAACCCCCTAAGTGCGCAGATGTGTCAGCACTCATCTCTACATTTGTCCAAACAAAACCCAGATCCATCAATGGACAATGGTATCCCTCTTTGTTAAAACATAATAGGTATGGATAATCAATATGCATGATATGTGGAATTGCTCTTGCATGGGGATTCTCCGGTAGTGATGGGATTCTCCAGTAGTGATGGGATTCTCCAGTAGTGATGTCGAATCTAACTTCTTACTCACTTCAATCATAAAATCCAAAATTCACATCCACCGCTGTAACTGAATCTAACTTATTACTCACTTCAAATCATAAACTCCCCAATATACACATCCACCGCGTACCTGAACTACTTCTTACTGCTTCATCACATCATAAAATCCAAATACATCACATCCACCACTGTACCTAATCAACTCTTACCTCGCTTCATCAAATCCTAAAATCCCAAATATAAATTCCATCCAACCGCTGTACCTGAATCTACTTCTTGACTCGCTTCATCCATAAAATCCAAATATATCACTCCACCGCTGTACCTGAATCTAACTCTCGTACTAGCTTAAATCATAAATCCAATTACACATCCAATCCCCGCTGTAGCCTGAATCTCTTCTTACTCGCGTCACAATCTAAAATCCAAATATATCACAACCACCAACACTGTCCTGAATCTAACTTCTTACTGCCTTCATCATAAATCCCAATATATCACATCACCCTGTACCTGAATCTCCTTTCTTACTCACTTCATCATAAAATCCAAATATATCACATCCACCGCTGTAACTGAATCTAACTTCCTTCTCACTTCATCATAAAATCCAAATATATCACATCCACCGCTGTCCCCGGAATCTAACTTCTTACTCACTTCCATCATAAAAATTCCAATATATCACATCACCCGCTGTACCTGAATCTAACTTCTTACTCACTCTCCATAAATATCAAATATATCACATCCACCGCTGTACCTGAATTCTAACTTCTTACTCGCTCTTCAAAACATCATAAATCCAAATATAATCACATCCCCCTCCAACCCGCTGTACTGAATCTAACTTCTTACTCACTTCAAATCATAAATCCAAATATATCACACTCCAACACCGCTGTACCTGAGATCTAACTTTCTTACACTCACTTCTCCATTAAATCCAAATAGATCACATCCACCGCTGAACCTGAATCTAACTTCTTACTCACTTCTCCAAAATCCAAATATTATCCCGCATGGCACAGCAAAAGAAACGCTGGACCGAATCTACTTCTTACTCACTTCATCATAAATCCAATTATCACATCCACCGCTTGTTACCTGATCTAACTTCTCTTACCACTTCAATCATAAACCCAAATATATCACGTCCACCGCTTTACCTTGAATCAACTTCTTAACTCCGCTTCATCCTAAAATGGAAACCAAATATACCACATCCACCGCTGTACCTGATCACTTCTACTCACTTGCATCATAAATCCAAATATATCAACATCCAACCGCTGTACCTGAATCTAACTTCTTACTTCCCTTCATCATAAAATCCAAATAATCACATCCACCCTTACCTGATCGAACTTCTTACTCTCTCAAACTCATCATAAAATCCAAATATACCACACCCCACCCGCGGACCTGAATCTAACTTGCTACTCGCTTCATCAACATAAAATCCAATATACCTACATCCACCACGCTGACTTAAATCTAACTTCTTTCCTCCCTTCTTCCTCCATAAATCCACATATAATCCCATCCACCGCCTGTACCTGAAGCTAACTTTTACCCACTAAAAATCATCATTCACCATAAATCCCAAATATTATCACATCACCGCTGTACCTGAATCAAATTCTTCCTCCTTTCCCAGAAATTCCAAACTATATATCACATCCACCGCTGTACCTGAATCTAATTCTTACTCATTATCAATCATAAAATCCAAATATATCACAAAATCCACCGCTGTGCCTGAATCTACTTTCTTATCACTTCAATCATAACTCCAAATAATTCACAATCCACCCGCTGTACCTGAATCTAACTTATTAACTCTCACTTCATCATAAAATCCAAATATATCCGCACATCCAACCGCTGGTACCTGAATCTAACTTCTTATCCTCACTTCTCTAGAATCCAATATATCACATCCCCCACCGCTGTACCTGAATCTAACTTCTTTAACTAACTAATCATCATAAAATCCCAATATAACACATCCACCGCTGTGCCTGAATCTAACTTCTCTTACTCGCTTCATCATAAAATCCAAATATAATCACTCCACCCAGCCCCCGCTGTACCTGAGTTCAACTCTTACTCACTTTCTTCTAAAACCAATAATTTTGTCTGGCCGGATCTATTTCTCATAATCCATGCTGACTATACTAATACGATGATCTCTGGGAGACCAAATTCCAAGAGTATATCCCGTAACACAGTTTCCAGCACCCTTCCTAACCACTGAGGTTAGGCTTACAGGTCTATAGTTACCACCGAAAGGCTGTAACGACTACCCTATTAATATTGGTATTACCTTTGGTCTTTTTTCCAATCCAGCGCACATCCCCAGACAAAGCGAATCTGAAAAAGATGAGACACAGGGTCTAGATAGAACTGAACTAAGCACTTTTATGTTAAAATCCTATGATGCCATCCATCTGGTCCTGGCGCTTTATTGAATATTAAACCTTCTGTCTAATTGTTTTCCGTACCATATCCTCCTTCTCCATGTGAAAACTCTCTTCATTCTTCTCCCTTATATTGCTAAATCCGCTACTGTTAGGACAAGGATTCTCACACGTAAAAACCGTGTAAAAAAACGGTTTAGCATATTAGCCTTTCCGCAGAATCCTCTACACCCACCTCAGCCCCATTATTTATAGTCCCACCACATTCCTCATTCCTCATCTTTTTAAACCATTTATTACTAAACAACTTTTGGGGTATGGACCTTGCTTTGTTTTCTGCAATCCTTATTTACATTTTCTATTTTAGTCTTATCCTTGCACTCTTTATACATACAAGCCTTTTTAATACTCCCTGTAAGCCTGTTTTCTGTTTCAGAGCTTTTAGACCGATTTAAAAGGCTTGTGGCCAAGTTCCCCTTTTGGCGGCGTTTGATAGCGATTGGCCGTGCTACGCCCTAATCCTTTCCCCACCCTCTTCTCGACAGCAGGATGCATGAATCTCAGAGGAATTCGGGCAACAGGAGATAGACGGGGCCAGGCGCTGCTTCTTTCTTCTTCTGCTTAAAGAAGAAGAACCCTCTCATGAGCACAATGAACCATTAAACTGGGGCCCGGCCTGAAGCATAAACAATTTGCTTAGAAAAATCAACCATGCTCAAGGACTCCCTAACCCTACTACAGAATCTCCAGCTGGTGGTGATTTCCTGTCATTGTCCGACAATCCAAAGATAACACTGAGGAGATGGGGATGCCGTAGGTGAGAGACGAGATCTTTCTAGGGAGGAGAGGGACTGATATCCTGGTTCTAGGGAAGAGAGGGGAACGGAGATCTGGTTCTAGGGAGAGAGGGGACGAGATCCTGGTTCCTAAGGGAGAGATGGGACGAGATCCTGGTTCTACTAGGGAACGAGAGGGGACTGAGATCCTGGTTTCTAGGGAGGAGAGGGGACGGAGATCCCTGGTTTCTAGGGAGGAGAAGCGGGATCCTGGTTCTCAGGGAAGGGATCCTGTCGGGGAATGACGGGGATACCTGGTTCCAAGGGCGGAGAGGGGATCCTTGGTTCCAGGAGGGAGAGGGGTGACGGAAACCTGGTTCCAGGGGAGAAGGGGACGGAGAATCCTGGTTCCAGGGGGAGAGGGGACGGAGAATCCTGGTTTCTAGGAGGAGAGGGAACGAGATCCCGTTTCTAGGGAGGATAGGGACGGTCCGCAGGGTCCTGTTCGAAATTGGTCGTGTTTAGGGAAAAGTGAAATCACGGATTCGGGATATGGAGAATGTGGATTCGTAGGATCCTGGTTCCCGATAGTATAGGGACGGGAGAATCCTGATGTTCATTAGAGTGGGTACGTGAGATCGTTGGTTCTAGTGAGTTGGGGGGGTTTCTTGTCTAGGGAGGAAGGATCCTGTTCCAGGGCGGGAGGGGACAAGGGATCCCTGGTTCCAGGGGGTGGATCTAGGAGGAGGGGACGTACCGTCCTGGGAGGTCTTTCCAGGGATGGAGAGGGGACGGAGATCCTTGGGTTCTCAGGAGAGGAGTAGGGACGGAGACGTCAGGGAGAGAGGTCCTGGTTCCAGGGACGGAGAGGGACGGAATCCCTGGTTCATGGACTTAGCATGGACGAGATCCTGGTTCTAGGGAGGACGAGGTGACGAGTCCTGGTTCTCAGGAGGATAGAGGGACGGAGATCCTGGTCTAGGAGAGAGTGGTACGAGATCCTGGTTCGTACGGGCGTGCATGGGAGGGGAGAGGAGAAGGGGGGAATCCTGGTTCTAGGGAAGGAGAGGGGACGAGATCCTTGTTTCTAGGGAGGAGAGGGGAGATCCTGGTAGGAACGGGAGGATCCTGGTTCTGGAGGAGAGGGACGGAGATCTGGTTCTAGGGAGGAAGGGGGACGGAGATCCTGGTTCTAGTGTAAGGAGAGGGGACGGAATCCGGTTCTTAAGGGAGGGAGGGGACGGAGATCCTGGTTCTAGGCGGGAGAGGAATAACCTGTCGGGGGGTGATCCTGGTTTATGGAGGAGTCGGTTAGGATGGGATCCTGGTTCCAGTGCGGAGAGGGATCCTGGTTTGATTGGTTGGTGGACAGTTGCACTGTTGTACGAGAATTGAGAACATAATGGTGTTTATTTTCTCCCTGGTTCTAGTAGGAGAGTGGAATCCTGGTTCCATGGAGGGATGGGGACGGCGATCCTTGTTCCAGGGAGAGAGTGGACGGAGATCCTTGTTCTAGGAGGAGAGGGACGGAGATCCTGGTTTGCTAGGGAGGAGTAGGGGACGGAGACTCCTGGTTTCAGGTGAGGAGAGGGGACGGAGATCCTGGTTCTAAAGGGAGGAGATGGGACGAATCCTGGTTTCTAGGGGAGGCGAAGAGTGGACGGAGATCCTGGTTCTAGGGAGGAGAGGGACACGTAGATCCTGGTCTTAGGGATGCAGAGGGGAACGGAGACCTGGTTTCCAGGCGGAGGGGATCTACAGAGATGGATCCTGGTTCCAGTGGGGGTGACTTCAGGGGAGAGGGATCCTGGTTCACGGCGAGAGGGGTCCTGTTGCGGAGAGGGATCACTGGTTCCGGTAGATCTCCGTTTTGCTTGGTGGGACAGTTGCAACTGTTGTCCGAGCTTGAGAACATAATTGGTTTTTTTTCCCGCCCATTTATTTGTCTATTCCTGGACTGTGTGGGTCCCCTTACTATGATCCATTATGTGAGTCGGTCATATAAGGAACTTTCCTTTTCTGCTCCCAAACGTTCACGTTTTCTTAAGGAAAAAAACTCTATTTTAAAACAACGGATCATTCACTCAAATCCTGTTTATCATATTCAAACGCGCTCGGAAATTCTGAATGTGGTTTTTTATGTTTTTTATTTGAACTTTGGTTTGTAGGAAACTTAACAGAATTTTTATTTTATGCAAAATAAACTGTAAACTGTACCAGGAGGAACCTATCCCAGCTTAGAGTCTGCATTTCCTTAGGGTCACCTTGCACCTACCCAGGAAAGGTCCCTGACCCCACTGTAGGCAGTGAACTGATTAAAGAAATCACATGCACGTACTCAGTCGCCGTGGACCCCAGCTGTAGGAAGTGGCTGATTAAGAAGTCACTGGCACGTAAAACCAGGAAGTAACCTGACCCCCAGCTGTAGCAATGGACTGATTATAGGAAGTCACAATGACACTACCAGAAGTCCCGTGTACCCAAGCTGTAGGAGTGTGGCTGATTAGAGGACAGTCACATGGCATTGTACCAGAAGGAACCTGACCCAGCTGTACAAGTGACTGTTAGAAAGTCCATGAACACGTACCAGTGAACGGTCCCTACCCAGTCTGTGGAATTACTGAGATTAGAAGGAAGTCACATGGCACTTACCAGGAGGTCCCTGACCCCATCTAAATATGACTGGGGGTAAAGGGAAAATCACAACCCAGGAAGATGTTGACCTCTATGCTATAAAGAAGTGGCTGATTATGAGTAAGTCAATGGACATACACAAGGTCGCTGACCATTCTGTTGTGAGTCAGCCTAGGGGGCACCACGATTCTTATACATTTAGCCAAGTAGTAAGGATATACCATTTCATACCCTTGAAATGTGAGGGAGAATAGCATGTATGTGAACTTACTGGGTCTTATGCTCGTACCCTAACCCATCACTTAAGTCCATCCCCTTCTTCCTTATGTTAAAACCCTCCCCCCCCCTTCGACACTCTAGCTCCTCCCACCCCTACACCGGCTCTCCCCGGCTTTTCCCCCTGAGCCCCACTCATCTCCTCTGGGAGTCCTGTAACCTGCTGAGCGGAACGTAGGCTCACCCCCCCTGGGTTTGGCCTGCTTTACCCAACACCCCCGTCACTGTCCCCTTTACTTTATGTAACCGTCAACCCTCTCAACCGACACCGCTCCTCACCTAGGAGCTTTTAAATTCCCTTGTTTCACCTTTACTTTTTTTTTCCACACCTCCAAACTACGGACGTCCCCCTCCCCCACCCCCCCTGTTCGCCTCCCCTTTCTCCCCCGCCCTGCTTTTTTCACCCGTGACCACTTCTTTCTTCTGTCCCTTCCTGCCGCCGACCCCCCTATCGGGGGGTTCACGTTAACCGTCGCTACTTCCAATGACCGTCACTGTGCCTCCTGTGCTTGTTTTCTATGACAAACACCCCCTGTGTTACTTGTCTCTACGCTTATTTTACTTACTTTCCCCGGCCCGGGTATTCACTCTTTTGCATCCCACAACCAACCCCCCCTACCCCAGGTTAGAAGCATGGAAGGGGGGCGGAGAACAATATCATAAAACACACTTGGTAAATATACAATAGGTTAGGCTTAAAATGCCGTAACCCGCGCGGTAAATTCTTAGATACAGGGAACCTAGGGGGGTTGAGGTTTCTTCCTATTCACAGTGCTATAGGGGCCCCCTACATTGAATTTGAGGAAGAGCGCAGTGCCCCCTTAATACAATCATATACCGCATAGTGGAGAGTCTAAGACAGCCAACCAGTGGGCGGTAACAGAAAAACAAACCTGTATAAAAGCAGATAAAGCGGACAATTAAACCATCTATAAAACTGTTTTTAACATTGAGTGCTGGTAAAAGTTCAAAAATCAAGTTGCCTTCGTTCTCCCACCCTTCACTAAACGAAGAGAACAAAATCTTTTACTTCTTACCAAAAATATGGACACGAGGAACTTTTAACTCAACCTGAGCAGAGGCCCTGCCTCCTTGCCCCTGCTGGTACAGAGCCTGTTGCAGACTGCACACTCAGAATGTTTTTTTAATTCCTATGGGGAAACCCATACATGCAACATATCAATTGTACATCACAAGGTGATTAGTTTCATTTATCTTACTTATGAGCTCCGAGCGGGAGCTGTCAACTGTTCCACTAGGTCCCTGCTGCCCACACTATTGTCTATGGGGTATGTTTCCTCTATGGGCCCCTTTCGCGACATACGGCCTCCCCCCACGGCTTGCCACCAACTCTCCCACGGGCCAGGTGACCACCGGTGCTCTGAACTGTTTTTCCCTGGTGACAACCCGGAGTCTCATTTGTCCTAACCAGTTGTAGTGTATTCTCCCCAACCCAGCCTCCCACCCGCAAGTTTGTGAACACCCGGCTCCCTTATCTCTAACTCACCTGGAAGGTTTTTGAGATCGATGAACTGATCTTTTTTGGCATTCGACACGCTATCTGCACACCGACACAACAGTAGATGGCAACACAACACACCGAAGCCCCGAAATGTAACATCTTATATTTGCATAACCATCAAACAAAACTGATTTCCTGACACTTAGGCCTTCCTTTTCATCCACCGGCAAATTTTAATTCCTTTAAATTTGGAGTGATATCCCTAAAGTAACAAACCACTTTTCCCCTCTGCTGCGCTTGGATTATGGGCGTATGGAAAGGGGGTTAAAAGCAAAGAAGTTTAGGTTAGGATCAAGAGCCTCTCTAAATAAAAAAAACAAAAACCTTTAAAAAAGCCTCCATAATATCAAAATGATAAAACGTCCTTTCTTCTGCCTATCCACCACTAGGGGCACGCAGGCTTTAATTCGTGAACTGTTTCTACAGCTTGGTGTGTATATTACCTACCTACCACTAGGGGCACTGAATGCTTTTCTGTGCTGTTTCAATGTTTGGTGTTCTATTACCCCTTCCCCCGCGGGGCCTGCGGCTTTTCTTCTGTCGTTCTACCTGCTTGGGTGTTTACCTACGCTCCGCCCCTACGGGGGCCCTGCCAGGCTTTCTTCTGTGCTGTCTATGTTTGGTGTGGCCTCTTACCTACAAAGTCCACCCTGGGCCACTGCACCGCGGCTCTTACTTTCTGTGCTGTTCTTGTTTTGTTGTACTATACTACTCCCCCCTCGGGCATCCCGCTTTCTCGAGCTGTGTTCTTATGGTCATCCTCTCCTCTCTCGGCCCTGCCCCTGGGCTTTATTTTCTATGCTGTCTGCCTAGCTTGTTGGGTCTGTACTTACTACCCTCACCCCACCCTAGGGCACTGCGGCTTTTCACCATTCTGTGCGTGTCCTGATGATTGCTTGGGTCTGTCTATACACTACTCCACA
The DNA here is from genome assembly GCA_019447015.1 of Hymenochirus boettgeri. Taxonomy (NCBI): domain Eukaryota; kingdom Metazoa; phylum Chordata; class Amphibia; order Anura; family Pipidae; genus Hymenochirus; species Hymenochirus boettgeri. The sequence continues at coordinate 302,562 of JAACNH010000064.1, forward strand.
CTAGTGGGCACTGCAGGCATTTATTCTGTTCTGTTCTGAGATTGCTTGATTGTAGTATACTGTAGCCTCTCCACCACTAGGAAGCATAGACTTTTTAGACGCTTGTCTGATTTATTCCCGGGCATCTCACTCTGGTTGCTGTTCTGATGATTGCTTGGTCCTGTATATTACCTATCCCCACTAGGGGGCACTGCAGTCTTTATTCTGTGGCTGTTCTGATGCTTGCTGGTCTCGTGGAATCTATATCTGATCCAACCACTATGGGGCACGGCCGGCTTTATTCTGTACTGTTCGTAATGTTTTGGTCTGTCTATATACATAGCCACCAACTAGGGGCACTGCAAGGCTTTATTCTGTACTGTTTCTAATGTTTGGTCTGTATAATATTACCTAATTCCCGCCCTGAGGCACTTGGCAGGGCTTTCTATGCTGTGCCTGTCTAATGTTTGGTCTTGTACTTGATATCCTATCCCACCCACTAGGGCACGCAGGCTTTTTCTGTACTGTTCTAATGTTGGGGTCTGTATATATTATCTTAGGGGGGAAAATCCACCACTAGGTGGCAACTGGCAGGCGTTTAATTCTGTGCTGTATTCTGATCTTGTTGTAATCCTTATTCCTGTGTGCAGAGGATTTTGGGAGCTATACATACCAAGCAAGCATCAAACAGCAGCATGAATAATGCCTTGGCCATGCCCCGTAGGGATGCATAGGTACTATATACAGACCAAGCAAACATCAGAACAGCACAGAATAAACCTCAATGCCCGATGGTGGATAGATATATATACAGACCCAAGCACACATCAGAACATCGCAGAATACAAGCCTGCATGCCGACATATTGTGAGATAGACTATATTACAGACCAAGCATACATCAGAACAGCCAAATAATGCCCTGCAGTGGCCCCTAGTGGAGGATAGGTTTATATAACAGACCACAATACATCAGAAACAGCAGAAGTAAAGTCCATCAGTGTCCCTAGTGGTGGATAGGTATAAATTTATACAGACCAAGCAAACTCAGACAGCACAGAATACGCCCTGCACGTGCCCCTAGTGTGGATGTCATATTCATACCAAGCAACATCAGACAGATACAGAATACAAGCCTGCAGTGCCCCTGTGGAGATAGGCAGATGGATGTTTTAAGAAGTTTTATATCGGAAGGTCTTCTAACTAACTGTTATTACAGAACTTTGATCTTATGCCCCAATTTATTTTTTGCTTTTAAAACCCTTCCCATAACCCCAAGCAAGAACTTTTTAAATTATTTTTTAAAACATTCAAGTGGACAACTACCAGTGTAAGCCACACCAGAGTGCAGTAGTAATCCCTCCCTCTACTTCTATCCATAGTAGCCTGAATTGGTTTGTGGCCGTATTAGTGTAACACATTGCACCACCCAACTACGAAATCCAGAAAGTGACTTTTCTATTTCACATTGTCTGCCCCCACCAGATACAGCAAGATCTGAAGAGATGGGAGGAAATGCTTCCTGAAATTAATTGTAACAAGAGGATCACTATACTACACTTTCTCAAATTGGAAACATTAAAGGTGTTGGCAGCCTTGAACCCAGAATGGACGGAATTAGGCCATGGGGACAGGTGTCCAAACCAATTTACTCCATTGAATGGACATTCACCAGCCACTCCAAATGAATTACACGATGGATGGGAATTAGCCCATGAGGAACAGGGTCAAAACCATTATCTCTCACAAATGAATGAATTACACCAGCCAACCCCATGATATAGATGGTAGGGGATTACCAATGGGAACAGGGTCATAACCATGTTACTGCTCAATGAATGAAATTCAACAGCCAACCCATGATACAGATGAGGGTGGATTAGCCAATGGGAACAGGGTTAACACCATTTACTCTCCATTGAATGGAATTCACCAGCCAAACCCAATGATACAGTGAGGGGAAATTACTCCAATGGGATCAGGTGTTAAACCAAATTTCCATCTCAATGCATATGGACATTCACCAGACCACCCAAGGATACAGATGGGGGGATTAGCTAATGTGGAACGGGGTCACACCATTTAAAAAACCACTACAAAAAACACGAACCCAAAACAACTCCTTAATAACATTAAACTTAAAAACCAACAACTTAAAACTAACCACTAAAACCTAAAAACTATTACTTCAAACAACAAACAAACAAAAAAAACTCTCATTCAAAACTCAAAAACTTTTAAAACAAAAAAAAAAAAAACTAAAAAAAAACAAAATTTACTAAAAAATAAAAACTAACAATAAACAAATAGGGAAAAAAAACAAATAAAAAACAACAAAAAACAACTCTAAAAAAGCTCACATTAAAAAACAAAACTCTTAAAAAACTAACAAAAAACTAACACCAAAACTAACAACTTACTACCAAAACTAACTCCTAAACAAAAAACCAACAACTCAAAAAACCAAACACCTACTACAAAAACTACTTAACACCACACAAACAACAACATAACCTAAAAACAACTTAAAACTCGTAAACAACCAAAAAAAAACTTTCAAACACAAAAAAACAACCAAAAAACTAAAACCACTTAAAAAAAAAAACCCTCTCATTGAATGAATTCCCAGCTAACCCACGAACAGATGGAGGGGAATGTGAGCTAAGGGGAACAGGGTCAAACATGTTGACTGTCTTCATTGAATGTGAATTTCCCAGCTAACCCAATAATAATCTAATACCTACTATACATGTTGAAGCCACACTTTACCCGGATGGTGAAGCCATTACCAAAAAACACTATTATCCCCAAATAAACATGTGTAACCAATAAATATTGGTTGCTTTGTCATTTATCTGACTTTATTCTGCAGAAAATAATATCCAACGTTGTAACACAAACAACAGAAACGCTAATGTCCAGCAGATTGCGCAATGCATCCCCAACAATCTGAAGATTAAATAACAGAATGAATACGAGGGAAGGGGGTCCGTACCACTAAAAAGGGGGGCAATGTCCTGAAATCCTAATAATGAAAAGCTCCTAATATCTTTATATCAATAACAACTGTAATGGGTTTGTACGTCCCCAATACTGATCCGTCACACAGAATCCTATTATTACAAAATAATGGTTTTGTTCACAGACTGTTTTGTATAAAGCTAGGAATATTATGAATAACTGTGTCCGTGTAACTTTATGAAATACAACACGTATCGTGCAGAACATTCCCTGCGTGTCTTACGTGCACTTGGCCTTAATTTGTGGCTCGGACAATGAACCCTGTTCTCCACATCTGTCAGTGTAGGGAACGACTGGTTGGAATGCTGCTTAGAGAACGCACTTGGTCTTACAATCTATACAAATACAGAGAGAATCATAGTAAGGGTCCAGCCACATTCATTACATAAACGCTAGTCTTTCCCTTAATTAGAGGTAAACAGAAGCAAAACTTCTGAATTTCTAGCAGCGGCAGGTGAGTGAACCATGGGTAGTCTGATGGAATTAAAGTGGTACTGCTAATATTTCAGTCTGACCTACTACATGGCCAATTAAATCCATTTGCATGTTGTCTACTTAGAACGATTGGGCTGGATGGTCGTAACAATGACGTGAAAACGTTGAAATATAAAGTGGAGCATGGCCACTGTACTGTTTTCTAAATGTATTTATATGCATTGGTCTCAGGTTATGAAACACTTTGTCTGACTAAGGCCCAGCGAAGATGTAAATTCATAACATATTGATACCAACCCCGTATTGGCTGTATATGGAATATCAAGCTACATTCGCTGGAACAAAACACACAGATTGCTCTTGGTTCTCCAAACAAGGATCCCGTAAAGTTTTGCTATTTTACCATCAAAACAAGCCCTATTTCTCTTCTCCCTGTGCACCCTATGAGAAGCTATGGAGCTGAAAAGGTTAACTTCTTGCTACAGTCGCTTATTAATGTCACCAGCAATCTGTTACTATCTCCCTCCCTAAGTAGACCTTGTTGCATTCAACATACGGGTGGGACAAAGAACACTGATTGATCTAATGACCTAAACATTAAGGGGTACACCTGATGACCTCAATCAACAGGCTCTTAGGACGAACTAAACAGAAGCATAAAGCAGTAACCTTCTAACAAAGAGATATCCGGAAAAAGTTGTCCGCTAACACCTGTTCGCATTGCAATCAATCGATCCGAACAGAATGTCCATCGCATTGTTATTGGCTCCCTTTACTACGTATAAAGTATATATAGGGAAGATTTTCCACTGCAATATATGCACATTGGCACTTAAAGGAGAACAAACACAATTTTTTTAACTCCAGAATCTGAAAATATCCCGTCTAAAAAAACCTCTACACGTAATAGCTTTAAGTAAATTAACCCCATGAAAATAACTGTGTGTTATACAGTGACTGTACCACACCTGCCTGGCTCGGTCACATGCTCTCTAGCCAATCCTTTTACAGGACAATTAGGCAAGAGACTACTATGGGGGGTGTTGACCAACTAACCACTCTACTAACAAGTTCCTGCAGTTTCTATACTGAGCAGGTGTAAAGAACAGGTGGTCAGTGACCGCACTGTGAGATCTGGAATTCTGGAAAGGACAACACAGACCCTATGTTAAAAAGGTACATTTCCTCCCAACACTATTTCTAAATGAGGGCGAGACACAGATTACTGATTTTATATTAATGTGCTCTTCCTTGCTGAATAAATTCTGTTATTCTTAGTTTTATTTTACCCTAACTTGTATGGAGGGTCTAGAAAACAAGGGCCAATATAGACCCCGCACGCAATCAGCAGTGCATATTAAGAACCAAGTGAAACTCACCAGGGGAAATTCAGGCTTTTTTGTGCCTTTTTAACCTTAAAAACATCTATCTGGAACCTTTTCCATTTTCAAACCAAACCGAAAGATGAATTAAGTGGTTATTTAAGCAGAAAACAAACGTTACGTACGAGTGGCTTCCATCTTATAAACTGTCCTTTAGGTGCACAAGAATGGACAGCGGGGTTGTGCTTTATCACCCCCTTCTCTGTGGGTTTGGTTATTTGTAACATTATTACAGCCGGGGAACTTTGGTACCCCCAATTTACCTTTTAAAGGTATAATTGCCAGGTGTAAAGAACTAGGCTGTTGGCTACCTGGCTCCTGGGATCTGTCCAGCCCGAGGTTTGGTCACAATTTACTAGTTATTTCCATAATAAATATTTGTTACAGTGCAGAGCCAATAGGAGGGCCCAGTAAGGCCTAATTTGGGGTGGCAGTTTTTTCTCTGCTGATGACATAAACCCATTGCTTTGTTCTTTCTAAGACCGCCCCCCCCGGGGAGAAGCATGAAATGTATGTACAGCCTCATGATGTTTTTCTTTTTTAATTCCCAGGTTGTAGCACCAATTCTTGGCCAATAAATAGGATTTTTTTTTTTTTTATTGTTTTCTTAATGTAAAAATGAAGGATAAAAAATGTTAGGGAAAAAAAAACGATATAAAATGTGGAAGATTGGAAAGTGCTAGGCTGGGGAGTTTGGCGTCACCAAAACACATTGGCTAATAATTGTAAGTCCACAAACCGCCAACTGCAACCCTTGGGAGATGTTTAGATATAGAGACAGAAGTCACGAGCCTTATAACGGAGGCCAATGGAGAAGTCTCTTTACTCGTACGTGAGGTCCAATTAAAAACGTTCATGATCCACAAGGCTTCCGAACCATTCTTGTAATCCCAAAGTTACACACGACAATGAGAAGCAAATCCAGGAGGAAACTCCTGTGTGTTTTTTCAGCTCCTAAATCCCTTATAGGATGTGTGAACGGAATTGAATGCTTTAAACTGAAAAACAATTTCCATGGAGCTTCCGGCTTGTGCCTCTCACACCAAACAGTAGCCAGATGTAAGCACTCCAGCAATATCCAAATGTGTCTGTGCTAAAGAGTCACATAGTGATCACACGTCAGGGGTCAGACATTTATTTCCAGGCCCATACTAATCCTATAGGATGGATAGAGTTTAACGTCGAGCTGGCTCTTGGCTTCTGAAGTTACCCTTTCCTGGCCTGCTGTCCTTTCTTTTTTAACAAATATGGAATATGAAGGAGGCTTGGAAGGTTAGAGGTGAGAGGCCACAGTGACCCATGTTTGTTATGAATGTTCTCTAGATGAAGAATTCGAACTGAATTCCAGGTGACATCCGTTCTCTGAGGGGAATGATGTTTGACCAAGGTGCTCGACTACTGTATGCTTGGACATGTTGCTTCATATATGTCTCCTGGGATTAGGAAAAGAGGGATAAGAGAAAATCAGGACCAGGAACTGAATCTATACGGTATTTTACACAATAATAATACAGTATGTACATATGATATCTATACGGTTATTTACACAATAAGTACAGTATGTACATCGATAATATATACGGTAATTTACACAATAATAAGTACATTTGTACATACGATATCATATACGTGTTTACCAAATAATTACGTAATGTACTACGATATCTATAACGGTATTTTACCACAATAATAAGTACAGTATGTACATACGATATACATATACGTATTTACACAAATAAAGTACAGTATGTACATAACGATATCTATACGGTATTTTACACACATAATAAGTACATATGTACATACGATTCTATACGGTATTTACACAATAATAGTACAGTATGTACATATGATATCTATATCGGTATTTACACAATAATCAGTACAGTAGTGTACATACGATATCTATACGTATTTACACATAAAGTACAGTATGTACATACGATATCTATAACGTTATTACACAATATCAGTACGTATGTACATACGATATCTATATGGTATTACACAATAAGTACAGTATGTACATACGATTCTATACGGTATTTACACCATAATCAGTACATGTACATACGATATCTATACGTATTTACACAATCATCAGTACAGTATGTACATACGATATCTATAACGGTATTACACAATAGTACAGTATGTACATACGATATCTATACTGTATTTACACATAATCAGTACAGTATGTACAATACGATATCTATACGGTGTTTACACAATAATAGTACAGTATGTACAACGTATCTAATACAGTGTTTACACATAATAAGTACAGTATGTACATACGATATCTATACGGTGTTTACCCAATATCAGTACAGTATGTACATACTATATCTTACGTTTTACACAATACAGTACTTATTCATACGATAACTATACGGTGTTTACACAATACTCAGTATCAGTAATGTACATACGATATCTATACGGTGTTACACAATAATCAGTACAGTAGTACATACGATATCTACGGTTGTTTACACAATATCAGTACAGTATGTACATACGTATCTATACGGTGTTTACACAATAATCAGTACAGTATGTACATACGATATCTATACGGTGTTTACACATAATCGTACGTATGTACATCGATCTATACGGTGTTTTACCACAATAATCAGTACAGTATGACATACGATCTTACGGTTTTTACACCAATATCATACAGTATGTACATACGATATCTATACGGTGTTACACAATAATCAGTACAGTATGTACGTACGATATCTATCGGTGTTTACACATAATCAGTACAGTATGTACATACGATATCTATACTGTTTTTACACAATAATCAGTACGTATGTACGTACATATCTATACGGATTTTTAACATAATCAGTACAGTATGACGATATAGCTTACGGTGTTTACACAATAATCATACAGTATGTACGTACGATATCTATAACGGTGTTTTACACAATAATCAGTACAGTATGTACATCGATTCTATAACGGTGTTTCACCAATAATCAGTACATATGTACATCGATATCTATACGGTGTTTACACAATAATACAGTACGTATTGTACATACATATCTATACGGTGTTTACACAATAAAAAATCAGTACAGTAGTGTAACATACGATTATCTATACGGTGTTTACACAAAATCGTACAGTATGTACAGTTAGAATCTATACGGTGTTTACACAAATAATCAGACAGTATGTACATACGATATCTATACGGTGTTTACACATAAATCAGTACAGTTATGTACATACGATATCTATACGGTGTTGTTACACAATATAAGTACAGTATGTACATACGTATCTATACGGTTTTACACAATAATAGTACAAGTATGTACATACGATATCTATACGGGGTTTTTTACACAATAATCAGTACAGTATGTACATACGATACCTATACGGTATTTTACACCATAATCAGTACAGTATGTACATCGATATCTATACGGTATTTACACAATACATATCATACAGTATGTACACTAACAGATATCTATACGGTATTTACACAATAATCAGTACAGTTGTACATACGATATCTAACGGTATTTACAACAAAATCAGTACGTATGTACATACATATCGATACTGTATTTACACATAATCAAGTATGTACATACGATATATACTGTAATTTACACAATAATTACAGTATGTACACTACGATATTATACGGTGTTTACACATAAGTAATTATATACATACGATATATATACGGTATTTCACAAAATTACAGTATATACCTCGATATATATACGTATTACATAAAACAGTATATACATACGATATATACGGTATTTACACCATAAGTACAGTTATACATACATATATATACGTATTTACACAATAAGTACAGTATATACATACGATATAATAAGGCTTTACACAATAAGTACAGTATAACATACGATATATATATACGGTATTTACACAATAGTACAGTTATACATACGATATATAATACGGTATTACACAATTACAGTATATCATACGATAATTTCACAAACCAAACACTAATTCAGTGTGTATATCACCATTACTACCACTCCACAGATCTACATAGAATTTCAAGAAGATGGAAATGAAAAGCTGCAGACAGAAACTCAGAACCAATGATCATACAAAGGGTGAGAGGTGCACGGAAGGGAACCTACTGCACTGAGATAACTACTCCTTCCCGTGGGTGTGGCAGCTCTCAATTGATTATTTTTTCTTTGGACATAACTTCCTGGTTTGGATTGTCACTGCCCTTCAGTGAGTCTCTATGGTCGCACACCTTCCTGTCCCCATGCAGCATCATTCCATGAATATCCACATACCAAGAGCAGGTTTATGCGGTTGGTGGGTTGTTGTTCCGATTTCCATACACTTAGTGCTTATGGCCAAAAATGTCCCACTGACACCTTCTAACCAGTTCCCAACCCGCATAATTCAATAGCTGTTATGGACTTTCTCAGGCTTAGAATTTTGGATACTACCCCTACCTCCTGTCTTCTTACCCTCAACCAGTCCTATCCGACAACGAACCCCCTCTCATAGTAGAACACAGCTAAATAACACAAGAACGCAGCTGGTTATACTCCACGGATGGTACGCCCTCCCACACATGCTGCAGCAGTAGGCGTTAGCGTGCTGACTTCGTGAGCCGACAGGTGGATCTGCAGGGAGCAAGTCAGTGGTAGGCTCGGTAGCAGTTGGGGGACATTTTAATGGTTTGTCCTTGTTGTGCTGTCGTGTGGGACTGTGCAGAGACAAAACACAATAAACATTACTGAAAGCATAAATACACATTATTATAATGTGGTGTCGGCCACGCGATTGCACGCTGTATGGCCACACTACAAGTTTCTTATCGTTTAAAATGGTGCTAATTTTGCCCCAACCAATCAATTTTATTTACCATTTGAAAGCTGACATCTGATTGGTTGGGGTAAATTCACCATTTTAAACATAAAACTTTTATTGAATAACCCTGATTGTGGGCTATTTGTGATGTTGTGCGCTGTTGTGAAATGGGGACATGTTCCGCCCAAGGAAGCGGATCACACACAGGGTTAAACGCGCAGAGTGGCTTGCTCGCCTAGGACATCCTACACACGCTAGACTGCAATCTATTAATGACCAGCAGGGTTCGCCTTCTATTAACACAGTAACCAGTACTTCTATTGGTTGGGCCTGGCCCTCTTGCTTACCTGCAGGTTGGAAAGTGGGTAAAAAGCTTTCTGCACAGCCAGGCTGAGGCACTTGTATGTCGTCCCGGTGTGGATCCTTCAAGGGAGAGACACCAGCCCAATACATTATGGATTATTACACTATTAAAGGACCTGTTCCTATCATTGAGTTTGGCTCTCTGGCTAATCCACTCACAGGGGCCTGTAACACAGCTACATACATACACATACATGTAAGACGAGGGAAATGGTTAAAATGCCCAGACTCTTCCGGTCACAAATGGAATAAAGGGAAATGAAGATCAATATTCTGTGTGTCTGCGTCACATGCCCATATCCAGACACAAAGATACAACACGGTAAGGAAGGACTTATTTAGTATCTCCCATTAATTATTAAATATTTTCTTCCGTCGAGAAAAATGATTAAATGCTGCCAGGAGAATAAGAATGGCAGGAAACGATCCCAATCTCATTTACCATCTGATCTCTCTCTCCATGGATGAAGCACTGATCATGTCTGGTCACTAGGCCGGAGTGGGGGCGACACCAGGGGCTCTGACTACTGGAAAAATAAACTTTATAATCATGTATTTCTATAATGAAAACACTTGGGCAAGTTATCCATCATTTTCTGGTCCCTGTAGACTCACTGGCTTTACTATGTTCGTATTGGAGTCTAGGTCCGTACCTGGTGTGCTGCTGGAGATGAGACAGTTGGCGGAAGGATTTCTCACAGTAGGATGCAGTGATAGGGCTTGACGCCGAGGTGGATGCGCAGAGTTTGGCTAGGTAGGAAGCATTGGCAAAGGATTTGGAGGCAATGCGGGCACTTGTGGGGTTTGGCCTCGGTGTGGGACTTGGAGTGGATCTGCATTTCCGATTTGGTGAAGAAGGTCAAAGGAGCAACTTTACACCTTGTTAAAGAGAAAATGGGTTTGATGCCAATGGGGCACAGTTTGTGGCGTGTTGGGTTATTTAAGGACCTGTCAATCACCCAAAAATAATTGTGACTTCTTAACTTTTGCATCATTTCTAGAAAGCAAAACACAATTGTTTCTTTCTGACTTTTTATTTAGTAATGAATGACAATAAAGTGGGTGGAGACTTCTCATGCACCAGGTTAATTACTAGGAAAATTATAGGGAGCCTGAAGCCTCGTCACACACACTCGACTTTCAAACTTGGCACCACCCCCGACGGCAGAGCGGTTCACCAGACAACGCCCGTTTCATCCGAGAATCGCCTGTGTGTATGCGCTCGGACGGGGGTCATTCATTGATCCGCCTGGCGGATCGGTGAACGACCACCGACCGAGCGCATACAGATGGACGATTCTCGATGAAATGGGCTTTCGTCGGGTGTACCGCTCTGCCGTCGGGGTCGTGTACGAGGCTTTAGGGCAGGGAAGACCGTCAGACTATGGTGCAACCCAGACCACCAAATAAACATCTGCATTACCAGGGAAATATCGTAAGGATCCCACTTGGTGCTATGCAAGACAACACATTTTCCTTCTTTCAGAATAAAACATTGGGATCAGTAAAAACATTCATTCATTTCCCAAACCTGTAGGTTTTGCCTTCCTTCCCGATATCTCCAGAGGCCAGGAGAGGGTACACAACAAGTCCCGGTGGCCAGGTGGGTTCTCTGCTTTGATTTTCTTGCGCCCCTTTCAGGTTTGGTTGGTCTAAGAGGCCGTGACCCGGATGGTTTTAATGGAATCCAGAGTCGACGGGTTGTGATTCCTGAGATGAGTGTCGGCGAGGGCAAGAGCCGCTCTGGCTACTGGACGTTGGTGTAGAGGCGTCCCACTGCTGGTACCGGTGCTGGATTCTGAAGTGCTGACAGTGCGAGAGGACGACAGACCCAACCCTGAAAACCAAAGACGAACATAGGAACAGAACATTTCCCTGGCAGTTATGTCATCCACAAACCCCCAGCTACCTGGTGACTTCCTCTGGGTTTGTATTAAAGGCGACAGAAAGGAGAAAACCGTCTGAATAGAATTCTGGGAAAAGCTGAATCTTTACATAACACAGTGTACAGTGGGTTGATAAAGCTGAAGCCCATTTGGATTGGATCTGAACAAAACAGATGTTTATTACTGAGTTTTCTCATCCGGTCATCTTTGATCAATAATAAAAAGATGAGTACCATAGGACAAGGTGATACCTTTTTTTATGGAGAGATACACTCTCTCCTTCCTCAGGTCAAGCAGTACTTATCCTACGGTACTCATCATTTTAGTATATGCTACTGTACTAAAATGGCTACAACCATTTAATCTGCATCTCTTTGATCCGCACATATCCAATCAATTGTAAGAAGACATGACGAACATGGGAATTACCCAGAAGTCTCAGTTCATTATTTACTTCCTGTACAGATCCACAGCCATTGACAGATATAAATTTCACAGACACAAAACTAAGGAGGCCCCACTGAAAAATGAATTTAAACAAAGAGCAGAGAACTGCATTCCATGTATAACACGTATATGTGTCTGACACGGAGCTCTGTTGTGTTTAGTAACATGTTATTCTGTACCATACGAATCCTTTACTACTCTCCCCCATGTTTATCATTGTGTGCTCCCAGCTAATCATCATTTCCCACACACCCTCTTATCTAATAGAACTGCCTCTCTGGAAATAAATGGGGGTTCGGTCTGGGTCCCGATCTTACCCACCCCCAACCCCCCTGTCCTACCCCCAAATCACAATCCCCATGCCTTTTACTTCCAGTTGTTTTCCCATAATACGTTTTGACATCATTTTTTTTTATAATTACCGGTAAACGTTGCTGGTTGCAGGCCGTGCGTGTAGAGCCCACATCAGGCTGAGGAACTGCTTGCGGATGCAGGCCCGGGACTTGCTGGAGCTTCTGTAAGGACATAACAGACTGGCTGGTCTCGGCGGTGACTGGGGTATGCAGAGGTTGCTGGAAGGACGGAATGGGCGGCAAATGTGGAGGTCGATCTTCTCTGCCATCACTGTTCCTTGATCTTTTGATTAGCACCAGGTTATCCAACTACCCAGAGAGGAAGGAGTTAGTGAATCCCGAGAAACGCAGGTGGAGAAGTCCAGTGAAGAAGGAAATGATTTCAAGATTAGAGACAGACTGAGCATCACGTACTTGTACATTGGGGATGAGTTGAGGGTTGGGTTCTGTGTAGACTCTATAGTAGAGGCAGTCAAATAGGCCAAGACTTTAAAGGACAACTATACTTGTGAAAATTTACTTTTTAAAATAAAAGTACCGGGACAGGCAGGTTGGATTGATTATTCCTACCCTCCCAATATTGTTTTGTTGAGGACTACAGCACATACAGTTTTCATCTGCCAGGTTAGTGTCCTGGGCCTCCTGTATTAATAATAGTGCTGAAGCACTCAAGAAGACTGGCAGGACAGTTTTCTTTGTGCTGCTACTCCTCATGGGAATTATATTGGGAGTAGAAAGTACCAACCCTACCTCTCTCCCCCAGGTACTTTTCATTTTAACCGTTTATTGAAAAAAATAAAAACGCACTATAGTTCTCCTTTAATGTGACAATTGCCGCCATTCAATGTAGAAAAGTGGTAGGAGCCAGAAGGACAATCACAGTTCAATAGCAAAAACCACACCGCACCGCCAGCCTCATTTAGCAGTTGGCGCTCTTTTAGGCTCTTAAAGTCGCACTAAATATTTACGTTTGGTTAGCATGACTTTAACCTATTTACCAGCGGCTTTACGCTTGGTTAGCATGACTTTAGCCTTGCTTTGCAGCAGTCGCAAGTCTATTTACCAGCGGCTGTGCACACGTAAGTATCAGCTGAGATCCGGGTTAAATACTATGGGTGGATTTGCCCAGGCCCAGTGGCGGCTCTGGGTGAATTTCCCTGCACACTTTTCGGACCAGTTTCTTCTTCGTCAAGTGTAAGTGAACAAAACAGTGCACAGAAACAAAAAAAATAACAATCAGCAGCACACACGTAAATTAGGGACCAATGGAGTATTTAACGCAATGGGTTACAGGGGACAGCAGATGTAGACTGTATACAATCACGATTCATGTCTTAAAGGGAAAATGTGACGATGTAGGGCTGATCGGTTATGTAGCTTTTACAAGCTCAGAGGCTGGGCCAGGGGAATAACATTCAGTCATGGTCCTGATGTCTGTTACATCCATGAGCTTTCTAATTATTACAGTTCTGGGATTTGATGGTACACAGTTTTTTTATTGAACTTGCACATTAAAGTCCCCTAACCTATTAACATGTTTATATAACTTACAGGAACAATTATTAAAGGATTATAAACATGTAGCTAAAACCTGGAGAATCCCCATCACTACCAGAAATCAAATCGATGCCGGAGATCCCATAGATGCCGGAGAATCCCATCACTACTGGAATCCCCCTACTGGAATAATCCCATCCCTACTGGAGAATCCATCACTACTGGAGAATCCCTCACTACTGAGAATTCCATCACATCACTACTGAAACTCACATGAGATCCCATCACTACTGAGAATCCCATCACTACTGGAGAATCCCATCACTACTGGAGAATCCCATCACTACTGGAGAATCCATCACTACTGGGAGAATCCCATCATTACTGGAGAATCCCATCATCTGGAGAATCTCACTGGAGAATTCCATCACATCACTTCTGGAGAATCCCATCACTACTGGAGAATCCCATCACTACTGGAGAATCCCATCGATGCCGGAGAATCCCATCACTACTGGAGAATCCCATCACTACTGGAAATCCCATACTACTGAGAATTTCCATCACTACTGGAGAATTCCATCACTACTGGAGAATCCCATCCACTACGGGGAATCCCATCACTACTGGAGAATTCCATCACTACTGGAGAATTCCATCACATCACTACTGGGAATCCCATCACTACTGGAGAATCCCATCACTACTGGAGAATCCATCACTCACTACTGGAAACCCCATCACTACTGGAGAATCCCATCACTACTGGAGAATTCCATCACATCACTACTGGGAATCCCCTCACTACTGGAGAATTCCATCACATCACTACTGGAAACCCATCACTACGGAGATTCCATCACTACTGAGAAATCCCTCACTACTGAAATTCCATCACATCACTACTGGAGAATCCCATCACTACTGGAGAATTCCATCACATCACTACTGGAGAATCCCATCACTACTGGAGATTCCATCACATCACTACTGGAATCCCATCACTACTGAGAATCCCATCACTACTGGAGAATTCCATCACTACTGGAGAATCCCTCACATCACTACTGGAGAATCCCATCACTACTGGAGAATCCATCACTACTGGAGAATCCCTCACTACTGAAATCCATCACTACGGAGAATCCCATCACTACTGGAGATCCATCACTACTGGAAATCCCATCACATCACTACTGGAGAATCCCATCACTACTGGAGAATCCCATCACTACTGGAGAATTCCATCATCACATCACTACTGGAGAATCACATCACTACTGGAGAATCCTCACTACTGGAGAATTCCATCACATCACTACTGGAAGAATCCCATCACTACTGGATAATTCATCACTACTGAGAATCCCATCACTACTGGAGAATCCCATCACTACTGGAGAATTCCATCACATCACACTGGAGAATCCCATCACTACTGGAGAATTCCATCACTACTGGAGAATCCCATCACTACTGGAGAATTCCATCACATCACTACTGGAGAATCCCATCACTACTGGACATCCCACACTACTGGAGAATCCCATCACTACTATGGAGAATCCCATCACTACTGGAGAAATTCCATCACACTACTGGAGAATCCCATCCACTACTGGAGAATTCCACACTACTGGAGAATCCCATCACTACTGGAGAATCCCATCACTACTGGAGAATCCCATCACTACTGGAGAATCCCATCACATCACTACTGGAGAATCCCATCACTACTGGAGAATCCCATCACTACTGGAGAATCCCATCACTTACTGGAGAATCCCATCACTACTGGAGAATCCAATTCCATTCAATGAGAGTAAATGGTTTGACCCTGTTCCCATTAGCTAATTCCCCTCCATCTGTATCATTGGGTTAGCTGGGGAATTCCATTCAATGAGAGTAAATGGTTTGACCCTGTTCCCATTAGCTAGGTGTTGTTGTTAGACTTTTTTTGTTAGATTTTGTAGAATTTTTTGTCTCCTTTTGATTAGTGTTTTTGTTTTGTTTGTTGTTTGTTTGTGGTTTTTTTTTTATTGGGTTTTGCTTTGTAGATTTATGTATTTTTATTTTTGTTGTAGAATTTTGTCTTTGTTTTTTGTTTTTTTTGTTGTTTTTTGTTTTGGAGAATTCACGTTGTCAGTATGGGTGTTGGTGTAGAATTCACGATTGGTATTATGTGGGGTTGTGTGTAGAATTCACATTGTCATTATGGGGTGTGTGGGGTGTAGAATTCACATTTCATTAGGGGGTGTGTGTGTAGAATTCATTGTCATTATGGGTGTTCGGTGGAATCACGTTGTCATTATGGGGTGTTGGTGTAGAATTCACGTTGTCATTATGGGGTGTTGCGGTGTAAGCTTCACGTTGTCATTATGGGGTGTTGTGTGTAGAATTCATGTTGTCATTATGGGGTGTTGGTGTAGAATTACGTCATTATGGGGTGTTGGGGTTGTAGAATTCACATTGTTGATTATGGGTGTCGTGTGTAGAATTCACGTTGTGTCATTATGGGGTGTTCAGGTGTAGAATTCACGTTGTCATTATGGGGTGTTGCGTGTGAATTACGTTGTTATTATGGGGGTTTGTGTGTAGAATTCACGTTGTCATTTATGGGGTGTTGTGGTAGAATTCATGTTGTCATTATGGGGTGTTGTGTGTAGAATTCATGTTGTCATTATGGGGTGTTGTGTTGTAGAAATCATGTTGTCATTATGGGATGTCGTGTGTAGAATTCACGTTGTCCTATGGGGTGTTGTGTTAGAATTCACGTTGTCATTATGGGGTGTCGTGTGTAGAATTCACATTGTCATTATTGGGTGTAGGTGTAGAATTCACATTGTCATTATTGGGTGTAGGGTTGTAGAATTCACATTGGTTCATTATTGGGTGTAGGTGTGTAGAATTCACGTTGTCATTATGGGGTGTCGGGTTGTAGAATTCACGTTGTCATTATGGGGGGTGTGTGTGTAGAATTCACATTGTCATTAGGGGGTGGTGTCGTGTGTAGAATTCTGAGGGGGAAAATCAATTGAATCCATTTTGGAATTAGGCTGTAACATGAAATGTGGGAAACGCAAGAAAACGCGATAGTGTGGCTCAGCCCTCACAGTTCATTATTACAGACAAGCTTTCCAGAAATACACTTCTCTCTCTTCTCGGGTCAAGCAGTACTCAGTCATGTGGTATTTAGTACTGCTTAATCTGAGGAAGAGAGAAGTGTATCTCTCGAAAGCTTGTCTGTATATAATTGACTGTTACTCCATAATAAAAGGTATCCCCTCATTTTTTACACTGGTAAATTATAGGATATTAGAAGTCACTGAGTAGCTTCATGATTATATTAAAAACACAGGCCATAGTTAAGGTTCAGTCATATGCCCGGTCAGTTTATGGCATTACAGCCATAATGTCGATTGCAACCGTGATCTGGCCAGTAAAGCTAGGTACACACCTATCGATTTTTCCTCCTGACCGACCGTTCGATACTTTCGAACGGTCGGCCAGGAGGAAGGACTCTCGGTCGCGGCAAAAGCAACAAGCGTCCGATAGTCACCGCACGATCGGACGAGGTTTTTCACCCTGTCCGATCGTCCTTTCGTCCGATCGGACGAACGGTCGATCGGACATGGGCACTTTCGGATGTGATAATTTCGGTCCGATCGACCGATACAATGAACTATCAGTCGATCGGACCGAAATATCTCATCGTGTGTACCCAGCTTAACTGTTGTTGCCAGTTTCCCATTGTTATCGGATTGTGCATTTGGATGAATGTTGGGTAAGTGAATGGCCTGTATAAAGCTACTACACACACTGGTAAAGATTGTGAGAACTGATTGTGAAATCTTTATCTCCATTTCTGTACTGCCGAGCTGGTTGTTCCCATACAATGAGAGGTATCGGGAGACCCCCCCACATCGCCCGAGCACGTGGTTAGGTTGTTGTCCAGAAGACAATTGTCTAATATACTGTATGTACATAGCTTAATGAGTGAATGTTTCTATTTAATCTGTACGTTGATTGTGTTTTGTTGCAGGATGGCGGAACCACGCTTAACAACCATATTTTTGGCCTCCACCTCCCACAATGCCCAGCCAGGTAAGAATACAATCCCTGTTTTCAATGTGATACAGACCATGTTTGAAACCAGGAAATCGTCTGTTTTCTCAGATGAATGAAGAAAAACTAATGAAGGAGTATTTGTCCTGGTACATTTAACAGGATTGTCTTTATAAAAGGAAAATTGGGATTTTAAGATATAGAATTTACAGGGAGATTCAATAAAAGTTCTTATCGTTAAAAATGGTGCTAATTTTGCCCCAACCAATCAGAACTTATTTAACATTTGAAAGCTAACATCTGATTGGTTGGGGCAAATATTAGCACCATTAGCAACAATAAGAACTTTTATTGAATAACCCCCTAAGTGCGCAGAGGTGTCAGCACTCATCTCTACATTTGTCCAAACAAAAACCAGATCCATCAATGGACAATGGTATCCCTCTTTGTTAAAAAAATAATAGGTATGGATAATCAATATGCATGATATGTGGAATTGCTCTTGCATGGGGATTCTCCGAGTAGTGATGGGATTCTCCAGTAGTGATGGGATTACCTCCAGTAGTGATG